>LJIJ01000250.1:0-161711 GCA_001718145.1 Orchesella cincta | reverse complement strand
ACCAAGATTTAATTTTTATATTGACGGTAAAGCGGTTTGTGCAGTTTTTAAACCAGGATTAAATTTAAAGCAAATTTAGTAGTCTATAAAATTGATGAATCAATGCTCTGGTAACAAACGTGTACTATTACTATGTTATTAACACTATATTGCGAATGTTGGTAATCTTTCTCTCTGCTTCATAGAAGGCGTAAAGAAAAGCTTTGGGAGAAATATTCTTATTTGTTTGAACCGAGAATTTAATTTATTTAGAACGGTCAAGCGATTATTTTGCATTTTTAAAGCAGTATAAAAGCCAACATTTAGCTAGTCTATGAATTGATGGATCAATGTCTGTTACAAACGTGTACTATTAAATGGTTATTAACACTATATTGCGATGATTGGTAATTTTCTACTCCTGCGTCCTAGGAAGGCGCGGAAAAACTTTGGGAGAATAATTTCTATATGTTTGAACCAAGATTTAATTTTATTATTAGACGGTCAAGCGATTTTTGCATTTTTAAAGCAGAATAATTTAAAAGCAAAATTTAGCTAGTCTATGAATTGATGGAAGCAATTTCTGGTACAAACGTGTACACTAAATTATTAATGGGTATTACACTATATTGCGAAGATTGGTATGTTTATCACTGTCCCTCATAACAAGTTACCTATAAATTAGTCCCCCAACAGTTTTCCTTGCGCCTTCCTATGGAAGCAGGAGTACCGAAAATTACAATCATCGCCGGGTATATAGTGATAATTTACAATTTAGTAGTACACGTTTGTGCCAGAACATTGCGTCCGATCAATTTCATCATAGACTAGCTAAAGTTTGCTTTTAAAATTATTCTGCTTTAAAAATGCAAAAAGTCGCTTTGACCGTCTAAATCAAAAAAGAAATCTAATCTCGTTCAAACAATATAGAAATTAGTTCTCCAAAGTTTTCCTTTGGGCCTTCTATGGAACAGCGAGTAGAAAATTACCAATCATCGCACCGATAGTGATAATTACTAATTAGTTACACGTTTGTGTAGCCAGACATTGCTCCATCAATTCATAGACTAGTGTGTGGTGTTCTTAATAATTTGCTTTAAAACTTATTGTGTGTTTGAGTGAAAAATGCGGTAAAATCGCTGTTGTGTGTGTTCTAAAAAATTAAATCTGGTTTCAAAGCAATATATAAATTAGTTTCCCAAGTTTTCTTCGCGGCCTTCCTAGGAACAGGAGGTAGAAAATTATCAATCATCGCAATGTAGTTGTTCGTTACTCTGTTGAACTGTGTGTAAAACGGTGTATATTATATGAGAACTATATAATGTCTTAGCTTTTACTAAATTGTGTATTTCTGGCTAGGATGATCTTTACCAAGTGTTTTATGTTAAATATCAATTGACTTTTTATGTATATTTGTCCTAACGTAGACACATTTCTTTTTCTTCCAAATGAGTTTGGTACATCTTTCTTGAGTTCGATGCTCTCTCATCTCATGTCCTTCAAAGAGAGACGCTTCTTGTATTTTCTTATGTACAATGTATTTGATCTTGGGTTCTGCCCTAAAGTTGTAATTTGTCATTCCATTTTTCCACCTCATTCTTTCTCACCAACTCCGACGGAGCGGATTGAATCATTTTTACCTTCCATTTTCATTCTAAGTTTGAGCTTTCTTTTCCAAATAAATTCCTGACAATTGATTCCAATTAGAAACTTACAACTACCTGTTTTACTTCATAATATTTATTATATTTCCATCATTTCCTAACTTAGTATCATGTCATACTTCCAATCATTCCATTTCCAACATAACCTCGATTAAACTTTCCATAGCACTATAAACTCGACAACTTCCAAGTCCACCTTCCTGTGGCATCTTCATTTTGGTCCAATTTCGAACTCGGATACCTTCCGATTTATCGTCGATCAGTTTATTGTGAAGTTTTATCAGTTATTCGTTCATCATGGCTCCTTCAGCATTTGCCATTGCCGAAGCAGAGCAGAACACCATCAAAGCTACACTTGCTGTCCTTGAAGCTCAACTAGCAGCCAACGCCACCCCCGCACTTACAGAAGCTGAGGTGGATTCCTACTTGGAGTTAGCAGCCACCTCACAGAGGGATGTGGTTGACAACTTTAAGACTTTGAACACAACTGCCCCCAGAGGCACTGACCTTCTTACTCACACCCAAGAGTATACACGAGCAATGATCCAAGCCATCCGGCTACACTCTGGCTTTCATGGCCTGAAATCATCATTTCCACAATCAATCTTCATCCCAGTTCCTGTCGCCGCCAGTGCTGCTGCTGTACCACCTCCAGTTACCCAAAAAATAAAATTACCACCCCTGGAGTTGCCGAAAATTCTCCGGAAATCTCCAGGAATGGATTTCATTTCGGGACTTGTTTACTACAGCTGTTCATAAATCTTCCCTTACAAATGTGGAGAAACTGACACAGCTCAAATCCCTGCTAACTGGTGAAGCAGCCCGTCAAGTCAAGTCCCTCATCCTCAGTGACGTGAACTATGACATTGCCTGGAAGAGCCTCCAGGAACGGTGAAAATAAACGTGAGCTGTTGTTTTCTCTTCTCAGACGCCTCACACAACAACCAATCCAGAGTGCCACTGCCGTATCAGTAAGGTCATTAATCGATACTACTAAAGAATGCGTTCGCTCATTAGATGTTTTATCCATGCCCACTCAGCATTGGGATGCCATTGTTTTGTATTTGCTATTTACAAAACTGGACGCCGCCTCAAGGGAGCTTTGGGAACAATCACTGGTTGATACCAGTATTCCAGATGTGTCCAGAATGTACGAGTTCCTAGAACAGAGAGCTCGAGCACTCGCAGCTGGGAATTCCAACAATCATCATCAACAACAACGCCCTCAGCAACCTCAGCGGAATCGAGAAAGAAGAATCCAATCACATCATGTGAGCGCCGGACCCCAATTCAAATGCAAGGTTGGCTGTAGCGTGTTTCATCCCATCTACAAATGCCCAATTTTTAAGCAAAATCTACCACATCAGCGCCTGGAGGTGCTGAAGAAAAACAGCCTCTGTTTCAACTGTTTCATGGATAAGCACTCTTCCCAATCCTGTCCAAATCTTCACAGTTGCAAGGTGTGCAACCAGCGACACCACACCATGTTACACAGCGCTCTCACCACGAGGGTGGTTCCAGAGCAGCTCCACCTCAACCCCCATTGTTAATGGGCACACACAAGCAAACCAGTCAATCCAGGCTGCTCTTCTTGCCACCGCGCCGTTCGTGTGACGTCAAGCCAAGGAGAGGACTTCCAATGTCGAGCCTTTTCTGGATAATGGATCATCAGTCAGTTTCATACTGAATCAACAGCAAGACGTTTACGACTGAAGCTTCATGCCAATTCTACACCAGTCACCGGTCTCTCCTCCTCGCCTGTGGGAATTGCCACCCATACAACCTCCATCGTAATCAAACCCCATTTTGATTGCATAACCACATACAATGTCAATGTTTTGGTTATAAATCGAATAAGTAGCGATCTTCCCACAGTAAGATGCGACCCCAGTGACTGGCCACACATCCGTGATCTACAGTTAGCTGACCCACGTTTCGGGGATCCCGCTCCAGTTGACCTCCTCCTTGGCAGTGACGTCTTTTGGAACATCCTTGGAAATGAGAAGCTGACTGGATCCAAAGGACAACCCTTAGCCATTAAATCATCTTTGGGGTGGTTGATTGCTGGTCAACACAACGCCACAACTCCTGTGAATGCATTTATCACAAATGCTCAACTGGGACTCATCCTTCAACGCTTCTGGGACAAGAGAACTCCACCGGAGCCCATTCGCAGTACAGAAGAAGAGGAATGTGTGAAACATTTTACAACTACCACAGCCGTAATCCTGATGGCGTTTTGTTGTAGCATCCCATGGAAGCACAATGCCCAAATTAGGAGACTCAGACGCCACGCCGTTTCAACGACTCTTTCCCTTGAAAACCGCCTCGTTCATCACAAGGGTGTTCGAGATGCAGAGAAGATAAGGAAACTTGGGGAGCATTGGACATCCTACAAAAGTTTCATGCTCGAGTACGAGCAGCTTGGGCACATGAAACTTCTCAACCCTGACCAGATTTGCAGCTCACCCTCCTACTACATTCCACATCATTTTTGTGGTGAAAGGAGTCTAGTACCACTACAAAACTACGAGTAGTTTTTGACGCCTCTGCCCCCACATCTAATGGAATTTCCCTAAATTCTTGCATGATGGTGGGTCCGCAGCTCCAGGACAACTTGCTCAACATCATGCTTCGTTTCCGTAGCCACCCCATCGCCTTCACCGCCGACGTGGAGAAGATGTACAGGCAGATCATCATCCGCGAAGAAGACAGAAAGTTCCAGAGAATCCTGTGGAGAGAAGACCCTTCTCAACCCATCCGGGAGTACGAGTTGACCACCGTGACCTACGGCACAACATACGCTCCGTATGTTGCAGTTCAATCTCTACAACAGCTGGGGAAAGACGAGGAGAAAAACTACCCAATTGCTTCTAAAATAGTGAAAAAGGATTTTTACGTCGATGACGTAATGTCGGGAGATAAGACTGTTGCCACAGCCAAAACTGCAGTCCACCAACTCATCAAAATGTGTGAGAAAGGAGGATTCCAGCTCCGGAAGTGGACTAGCAATTCGGAAGAACTTCTGCTCTCCATACCTGAAGAATTAAGGGAAACTAAACCCATCATCCCACTTGAACATGAGTCGTCATCATCATCATCTGTTAAAACTTTGGGAGTATCTTGGAACCAGTCCAAGATGAATATCATTTCAAGTTAGAGTTACCGATTCCAGTACCACCCTCCAACCAAACGAGTCATCCTCTCCGAAAATTCCAAGATTTTTGATCCATGTGGATGGCTCGCCCCAGCCCTCATCACGTTCAAAATCTTCATGCAGGAGCTGTGGAAGATGAACCTACCTTGGGATGCTACACTACCTGAAGAACTCATCACCAAA
This sequence comes from Orchesella cincta, assembly GCA_001718145.1. Taxonomy (NCBI): domain Eukaryota; kingdom Metazoa; phylum Arthropoda; class Collembola; order Entomobryomorpha; family Orchesellidae; genus Orchesella; species Orchesella cincta. The sequence continues at coordinate 156,728 of LJIJ01000250.1, read as the reverse complement.
TGGAACATTCTGAAGTCATCTTTAATGGACATTGAGCGGATAACCATACCAAGATGTGTTATCCCAGAAGACCCTGATCGAGTAATGCTGTGTGGCTTTTCCGATGCTTCTATGAAGGCTTACTCAGCTGTGGTGTACGTGTGCTGCACATTTAACAACAAGCCACCATCATCCCATCCTCACCTCAAAAACAGAGTCGCTCCAGTTCGAGCAGTCACGCTACCACGATTGGAGTTAATGGAGCCGTTCTCCTCTCGGAGCTCCTCCAAACAACAATTACAGCCCTTCAGAGACCCTTTGACGAGATACGAGCCTTCACCGACTCCACCATCACCTTGTGCTGGATCCAGGGAGACCCTAACAGATGGAAGATTACGTTCGTAATAGGGTACAAGTATAAATAATAATATTCCACAAGCTAAATGGTTTCACATTCCAGGAGAACGAAACCCAGCTGACTGTGCTTCTAGAGGAATCCCTGCTTCCGAACTCATCCATCATCCGTTGTGGTGGAATGCAGTTCCAGAAGTATTTGATGAAAATTATCAACAACATCACGCTCCTGCTGAAGACGAAATGAACGTAGTTCAGTCAGAAGAAAAACCAATTTCATGTCATGTTGCAGCTCCAGCTATTCCAGACTTGTTAAGTCATTTCTCGAGTTTTCATCGCTTCCAGAGAGTTGCAGCTTGGATGTTCAGATTTCTGCATAACTGCAAAAAGAAGAAGATGAAGGAGGAAATCAACACGCAACCTTTATCATCAGCTGAGCTACAGCAAGCTCACAACGCAATTCTCCGTAATCTCCAGTCTTACTTTTTTCCAGATGAGATCAAATCTCTACAGCAAAAGGAAACCATTTCAAACAAAAGTAAGCTGCTCTCCTACACCCCTTCCTCTCAGATGATGGTTACTCCGTGTGGTGGGCGCATCAGGAATTCCAGTCTCCCATTCCACCGCAAATTTCCAATTCTGCTACCGAGAGCTCATCACATCACCACCTCAATCATCAAGGATACTCACCTCCGTTATCTCCATGCTGGCCTCCTCCACATTGGAATCTCAACCAGCGCTATTGGATTGAGGGTTCGAGACGCAGTCGAATTGCAATAAGCAATGTGTAACATGCACACGCCACGCTGCCACCACAATGCAACAATTTATGGGAGATTTACCATCACATCGAGTCAACCCTCTCGTCCTTTTCAAGTTGGATTGATTACGCTGGCCCTTTTCTACTCGCTCACCTGGTCGTTCGAAAATTGTTTTAAGTGCTGGCTCGCTATTTTTGTGTGTTTCTCAACCCGAGCACTGACATTGAGTAGTTAGCGAGCTCAGCACCAACGCGTTCATCGCCGCCCTCCGCGATTTGTGAGCCGCCGTGGACCTCCTCCGACATCTTCTCCGACTGCGGAACCAATTTTAAGGGAGCAGATAAGGTTCTCCGCCAGTTTGCAACTCTTGTCCAAGATCCTGTCATCAACGAATTATCATCCACAATTTGTGGCATTTTAATCCTCCAGGAGCTCCCCATTTTGGAGGATTGTGGGAAGCTGGAGTTCGCTCAATCAACATCATCTCATCCGAGTAGTTGGCCAAACCCTCCTCACCTACGAGGAAATGCTCACACTAGTTTGCCAAATTGAAGCAATACTCAACAGCAGACCTCTTACTCCAGCTTCCACCGACCCGTCCGACTTGGAGGTTCTCACTCCTGCCCACTTTCTGATTGGAGGAAGGATGACGGAGCTACCTCAACCCTCGTTTGCAGATGTGAAAGAAGGACATCTGGACCGATGGCAGCTTATCCAGCACCGGCAGCAGCAGTTCTGGAAGAGATGGCAGTCCGAGTTCCTGACCCGTTTGCAGCAGCGCCTAAATGGGCACGAGTCCATGAAGAACTCCAGCCTGGAATATGGTGCTAATCAAGGATGAGCGGATGCCGCCTCTGAAATGGAAACTCGGCCGAGTCATCGCTGTGCACCCAGGGAAAGATGGACATGTACGTGTTGCCTCAATCAAGACAGCGGACGGAGAAGTCAAACGTCCAATCGTTAAGCTAAGTTTATTACCTATTACCAATTAACAGTTCATTGGCTCACAACGTATCATCTTCCAGACCCATAATATTTCCATGTAGCTAAAAAGATTTTTGTTCTATTTTTGTTTTTACAGATTGGACACTCCTTACCCTTTCCCTAAAGTATGAATGTGTGTTGATTGCTTTGCACTCGTCAGGCGGGCCCCAAAGCCCTTAATTGTTTCGGCAGTCCTGACGAACTGAGTGACTTTGCACCCACCGGGCGACCTGTCGGTTCTTAATCACTTTTTAGTGGCACCGGTGGATTCCTTACCTTACCTGTGTCCAATCTTGATCCCTTTCTTGTTGTTTTATTTTTAATTTCAGATTCATCGTGTTTTTTGAAATTTTAACTGTTTTAGTTCATTTCCTGTTTCATTCATTTCCGTTTTAACCATTCAAGTTAGTAGTAGAATTTTTCTGTTTTATGCTGTTGCAGCATGAGCCCGGAGAATGTTCGTACTCTGTTGAACTGTGTGTAAAACGCGTGTTATATTATATGAGAAATTATGATCATGTCTTAGCTTTTACTAAATTGTGTATTTCTGGCTAGGATGATCTTTACCAAGTGTTTTATGTTAAATATCAAGACTTGTATGTATATTTTGTCCTAACGTAGACACGATTCTTCTCCTTCCAAATGAGTTTTGTACTTCTTTCTTGAGTTCGATGCTCTCTCATTTCATGTCCTTGAAAGAGAGACGCTTCTTGTAATATCTTATGTATAATGTTCTTGATCTTGGGTTCTGCCCTAAAGTTGTAATTTATCATTCAAACCATTTTCCACCTCATTCTTTCTCACCAACTCCGACGGAGCGGATTGAATCATTTTACCTTCCATTTTTCATTCTAAGTTTGAGCTTTCTTTTCCAAATAAATTCCTGACTTGATTCCAATTAGAAACTTACAACTACCTGTTTTACTTCATAATATTTATTATATTTTCATCATTCCCGAACTCAGTATCATCTCATACTTCCAATAATCCAATTCCAACATAACCTCGATTAAACTTTCCATAGCACTATAAACTCGACAACGTCCAAGTCCACCTTCCTGTGGCATCTCTAGAAATGCTTTGAACTTCTTATGCTTACGATTGCCAGATTTTACCCTTAATTCTAACAATTTTCAAGAGAAATGGTATTTGTAAACTCATCCAAACCAGGAACTGTGGGATATTAAATAAAGAGACAGACGGACAAAGTGTGCAGTCTTAGCAGGAAGCAATAAGCTCCACTGCATTATTTAGTACGGTAACAGCACACGCAACTGAATGTCTGACAGTTTTTGGCTGTAGCATGATTCCTCAACGAGACAAAGTTTGACTAAACATAAGAAGCCCAACCTAAGTGGAAACTAATCGATTAGATAAATTCTGGAAATGGACAGAAAGGCTAGAAAAACAAGCCAATTTTGGTGTCTTAATGAAAAATCATTCGGAGAACACAAGTCCAGCCTAAGCTCCTCGTTAATGTGAGCGGATAAGAGGAAAGTAAAAGGAATGAAGTAATTTCCCCGAATCAAGGTAGCGGAATAATCGTTAAAACTGGAAAAAGTCAGCAGGGGATACTCTCACACGTGGACACATTTTGCGAACATTATCGATAATAGAATACTGGTTAAATATAACTAAAAGTAATTCATACATCCTACACATTCATAATATAGACGTACAGTGTACTGATAACATGTTGTACATCATTATTGACTTTCATGAAAGGAACGTATGATTACCTGCTTCCCAAAAGACCAATCAATATCCTTTAGAGGTTGGATTATATGTCCGATTAAGGTGTGTTTCTTGCTGCTTTCATCCACATCGTAAACGCTCAGCTTCAAAGAGCGCTCGCTCAGACCTGCTTGGCATATCTGTGTTTACAACAAAAGGAATAGTGTTAAAAAGCTGTAATTAATTAGGTAAGGATGTATGTAACAAAATACATATAAATAAAGGTCTTTGATCCAAAGATGAAAAGGAGAAAGAAGATGATGATATTGTACTCAAATTCCAAAAAAACAAAAGTTGTTCCGGAAAATTCTAAAGCTTCTCATACTCTCACTTGTTTTACTACTCAAATAAAAGCTTGCGATATTTAATCCTACGAAAAATGACGCAAGTGTAAATTTCATTGAAATTATGAGAAAATTAGGTGATTTGTAATTCATCTTCATGTTCATTTCAATGATGCAATATTTTGTTTTGACAGATATGCTTGTTTAAGTTTTTGGATGGGAGGATCAACAAGGTAAACAACTGCTATAATTAGATTATGTGAATTCATCCGATTGAGTTTGCAGGATTGCTTGCGTCACCAACTGAAATTAGAATTCAGAGCCTTTCCTAAAAACAATAAGGGTTTGTAAGCAACATTGTGAAATCCATTTTCGCTCCTTGATTTCGTAAACTAGCTCAAAAGCTAAAACAATTATTGTGTAATCTCTTGTGCCCAGAAGATGAATTGGACTCGAAGGCATCGTTACACACACCTTTGTTCAACATAATGGCTCCAACCTCAAGATTAAGAGCTTCAATGTCACAAGCTTTTTAAAACTTTCCACAAAAAAGTGATTAATTTGCAAGGTCGAAATAAAATCATGGTCAAAAGGTTCATAGAATACAGCTTTTTTCCTCAGGAAACAATTGACTGTTTTTTCATTAAAAGTGATTTTGTGTACTGCAAATAACCAAATGTACTTTTCCATTTGTACCAATTTTGCACACGTTCTTTGAGGACCTTGTAATAGAAAGTTGGGAGACTGCTTCTTTTTCAGTGCTTTTCTTACAAGGAAAGTGTGTTTGTGGATAATTAAATTATTTCACTCCGGCTCCGAAAAAGTTTCACGTTCAAATGCAACATCTGGGCCCGTTGCATCGTGACTGTATTTTCTACACATAAATCGAACTCTAAATCAATTTCCAGTCTTCAAAATAAAGAGGATGTGCTCTCTCCATTTGTGATAAAAATGCATCCTGTGTTCGTCAAAAAATGCTGCATATTGCAATGACACAAAGCTTTCACCGAAAAACGTCTGTCCTTCGATAATAACCTTAAATCAAAACCAAGTCAAGTTCGTACGTCATGTCAATATAATTAGACAATTTTTGCAAGTATTATTATGCCCTACAGACATAGATACTACGAGCTAAATTTCTTTTGGTACAAATAGAAACAAAAATCTTTTCACTCATAAAGAAGTTATTCGTGTTATTTGAGACACAAATTCATTGTTACATAGTAGTCGGCTCGAATTTCCATCTAGTTTTTCAGCTATGATGAATATTTGTTTGGAATAAAATATGGGAACTAGTTTTGCAATAATAGTCAAAATATTTGACTAATATGCATGAATGCGTCACATAATGTTGAGCAACGTAAAATGTATCAGACAGGTCATCCGGGGAAAGTACGTAAGTCGTCTCAACAAAAGTCAAGTTTGAAACTATGTCTATCTTCATTCAATGCTTGTAGCAGTCAACAGTGGTGAAAACACATAGTTTATAATAATAACAACAATAATAAAAGTGAAACAACGGATGGAGTGAAGTTCCCATAACGTACAAAAATATATGCATTATCCTGTGGCAGAAAATATCGCATCGCGTCTTCCAAAGACTGAAGCAGCATTCTTTATTATTTATTAATATTTGTGGTATTCCAGTATAGTATGTACGGAAGTTATGTGTGGTATGGGATCTTCAAGGTTCTTCCTCGAATCATAACTTTGTATGTATAATATCATGGTTAGCCAGTGCACTATGAATAATTCATAAATCTATCATCATTATAGGAAAAGGGAAAGCTGGGATAAAAATGAATGGGAACTAGACATTGAGAGCATGTTTGTGTCATACCTGAAACCCAAAAGTTTCATTAAAGTGGGGATTTTTCGTGTTCTTCTTGGGTTTTGACTGAAGTGTTCGTCTCTCATCTGGGAATAGAGCAACTCGAACAAAAGGGTTGCAAGACGAGCCGGTGCTTCGAGATTCAGGTAGATTTCGGGCTTTTATCAGCGCAACAATGAGTCTCTCGGAGGCTGTGTCATATTCCAAACCAAACCACACACGACCAACATGGTTCTCTGGATAGTCCGTCCCGTCATCATCCTCTACCTCCGACTTTGTCTTGTACAACTCGGGATTCAAGTTTCCTAGACTGAAGCAACCTGTTCACAAAATTACAAGAGGAATATTATGTGAATCTTAAAAAGGTAGTCAAGTTGCTCGTACAAAACAACACAAAACTTTTTCATTATTTTTGTGTATTATGAGCAACGTCAGGTATAGAAAATTTTATACAATCCGAGAAGCAACGAAGCATTGGGTACGCTTCAACCTTACGTATTGTTTTGTTAGTTGAAAAAGATTTGTGCAGTTGTTAGAGTCGGTATTAAGGTAGATGTGAAACCGAATATTTAATATTCATATGCGTCTTATGGCTGCTAACGTATTCAGACCTAAATCCAGTATGATTATATTTGTGCACACATGTGCGCCTTTTCTGTTTTCTAGGAATTATGCAAATGAGAAGATGTTTACTAAACAAGCTTGGATATTTATGTTTTAATGTTTTCAAATTCTGAAAACATCCATTTGCAATGCTTAATTTGAAGATGATATTTGGCGAAATGCTGAGCATGAGCAAGTTATTCGGTCAATGGCTTGTAATAAGATTCCGTCGTACTCTGAACTGAGCTATACATATTTTGGTTATCATGAAGTACCTGGGTCTCATATTTCAAAAAGTTTGATGAGATTTAGTTGCAAACTCTCTGCTTCTGAACTTTTACCTGAATTGTTGTTACGTACTTTGACTTATCACTCTATTTATTTATATGCATAGCAGAATGAATGTACATTCCGTAGAAAACTTCGGTGTTACGACGTAAAAAGTTTATCTATCCAATTTATTCTACCTATCTTTTACACCAGTATGTTTCAAAGTGCGCGTGACTCCGTGAAACTATGAGGTTGGGAAGGAAAAGATTTAGGTACACCTTTGATCTGATCTTGCGTAAACTTTGTAAAAACTCAACAATTATAACTATTCCTAAAACCAAAGTTTACTGAACAGACTTGCTCCTCATCGTCGATAGCTTGCTTGTATTTTAATAAATATCAATAGGTACAGAGCTCTTGACAGATCCATTTTCTTGCATACTATATTATGCTCTAAGAAAAAGTTCTCCACATACAAAACGTAAAGTATCTGAAGTATGCAGACTTTGTGAAATGAAATTGCAGAAAGCGGTTACTGAAAATCAAGGCTGCAGAAAAAATGCGAAAGTGAATTTCAACTTTTGTCTTGTTAGTTTTACCGAAATACCTACACAAAAATCTTGGTCTCACGTTACCCCAAAATCACCAGAGTACCTTTTATATCTAACCTGGGTTGAGTAAATTTATCCGCAGAAGTTTGACAATTCAGCCGCAGGCCGCAGTCAGATTTAACAAGAATATTACGTTAACAAACAACAGATTCAATTCAGCTACAGGCTATACGATGTCACAGGAAATTGTAACTTCCGTAAACAAGCATCTTTTCTACAATCGGTCAACAATTGGGGCATTTAAAAAATAATTTTCAGGAACCCTGGCACACGTAATTTCTGGAGTGTAAATAATAAAAATAAATAACTGAAATGGCAGAAGGTCATTCTGTTTCGCTGCCAGCATTATTCCCTTTCATGTGGATTGGTTCTATAATCTATAATGCTATTGAATTTGGAATACCTTTGGTCTATAACTTGACATTTCCCATTACCAAATCTTTGAAGTTGCATAGTATTCTAATGGCAGTTGAAAGTAAGCATGTAAACAGGCTGACAGAAGCATTGAAAAGTTGAACAGACTTTTAACTACACAATCTGAAATAGAATCCTACATCTTGCAGACACTCACGCCTTGTATGGAGACGAATCTCAGGTAATTCGACACGGCAGCCACAGAATTCAACAACTTTTGAGAACCCTATTTACTCTTCAAAATGTTTCCGACAGTTGCTAACAAAAGGTGGGGATTTGAGTAGATACTTCCTGGTGTTTAAAGTTTTTATCTAAAGGAGACATGCCGGGAAATGCAGACACGGAAACCATCATCGATCGATAAGTATCAATCAGGTATAATAAGTAAATAGTAAGAGAAAGCAGCAATTTGTAAAATAGAATAGAACAATACTTATAATTAGATTAGACGGGAAAGTACCCCTAAATGTATTTCTGCTGTTTTTAGGAAAACGAGGTTAAAAACACGGAAAAGGGTTTTGCTTCCCACGCGCTCCAACTGTTTATAGACTCATTCAAGTCGTTGCTCTATTCATTGAATAAAATTTCATTTGAAATTTTGCTCCAGGAGTGTACAAACGGAAAATTAAATAAGCCTCGCTGAGTTTATTCTCATGAAGTTGCTTTTATCAAGCTCGTAAACATTACTTGGAAACGGCAAATACAACTAGAAATCGGGTATCAAACAGGAGGAAAGTTTCTTTTTATCGAAACCCAAAGTAGAATGACAGTTTGTCAATACCTCGTGCATTTGTAGTTTTCCTCCTGTTGTCATTCTTTTTCGGGGGTCTACTAACTATTTCATGATTTTATGATGTGGACGTACTACCACCCAAGTAACTAATCCAATATGCAAGGCTAAACCAACCGAATTGGAGTTTGTTATTGGATGGACCAAATGTAAACGGTGAAGGGAGGTTAAATACACAAAATCCACTTTCTCTTTTTGGAGCAACACAACAAGCTCTTCTGGGCGTTGTTTGCTACTTGATGTGCAACAACAGGAAAAGTTTCAAAGTACGTAACTGATCCTGACGGCAACAAGCTGAGCTTGGCTTTACCACAATAATATTGACGAAGATGAGATGAATAAAATCATTTGTTTGTTTAATGTTTTCTCTATAAAAGTTTAACTGCCAGCATGTTTCAAAGCTGGATATAAAGAGAATTACAACAAGTACGAAATAATTTCGCTGACAGTTAAACGTTAATACTTTGGTAAATCCATCGGATTCGATTTACAAGTTGGGTTGTACAAGTTTGCATGGAGAAAGCTCTTGTTTGTTGCAGCAAAGCGGAATATACCTATATATATATCCTTGCTTATTAACCCGGAACTTTTCTTTTAGCGCGATTGCTGGTTGAAAAGCTTGTTTTGTAAACAAATTTGGATCTATGAATAAATCATTTGATGTACATACATATTTGCATTCTACTGAAACACAAGGACGCATCTCCATTTCCTCCTGATAGAACCACTAAAATAACTACTGAAACTTGAAGCACCATACAAAGAGGTTTTCTGCGTATTATGTTGAGTTATTCGTAACTGATCGGACACCTATGACGTACTTTTGTAGTTTATAACTGGTCAGATGGTGCGGCAAATAAATGTATTATCATTTCGACCGTATGCAAGTACAAAAATTTGCAATACAAATTCTGACTTCTCAAATTTCAACTGGAATACGTTGCTATAATTAATTATATGGTATAGGCAATATATTTGATTAATTTGTCTGAATGTTCACTCTCTGCTTTGTGACTTTACACAACTTTATTGGGTCATATAATAATTCGGGATCTACATTTGCAATACATATGAAGCATTCTAACAGAATTGCTATGAAAGTTACTTTTTTACTATAATTAATTAGCTATATGGTAGCGGCTGTGGCTGATAGTAAGAGTTGGATAGAGTGTTGTGGAAAAAACCTTTGAAGATAGATTCTAATGAAAAAGCACGCCCATCATTACCACTTTATCAACATGAAGACCTCTTCTAACAAACTTTGTGAGCTCTGAACTTATTTTTAAAAAGGGGAATCGAGATTGCAAATGTTTGTTCAGCTCACTTTCACCCGACAAGATCTGTGTTGTAATAGGATGGATTTTTATGGCATGTTTTTGACACAAATATGAGACCATTTCCTTTTAAGTGAAAGCACGGGGTGTATCCAATAAAAAACAGACAAACACAACCTCAAGGTCGATGGTGCGTTCAACCTATAAGCTCATAAAGTGTGTGTTTTAAGTGCAATTCTGAGCTCAACAAATTGTTCTAGAACGACAAACTGAAAAAGCTTTCAACTATGCTAACTCAAGGAAAGAAAAACATGGTATGAGATGTGAATCTGATATTATGATAGCACAAGAATTGACACAAGTGTGAGACTAAACCGCAAAAGTAGCGCGTGTGATGCAACCAAGCTTCGTTGTTCACTGTTCTTGCTGAATACATAATCAGGCATAATGCACTCAATAAGTATATAACATGCGCATAATATGTGCCCCATTGTTAGCAAAAGGGATTAACTTTCGGTGGAATACAGCCCTTTTATTATTTTCACTTCATTTTACGTAAAGTAGCATCAGCTCAAAATCATGTTGAAAAACATGTTCATCATCAAACTCTCTGCGTCGCAATTTTCTAATTGGAGTTCCCTGAACCACACTATGATACTTTGTAGATCATACCAGTCATGAATTGTAATAAAATGAAGTTGGTCCTGATTAATGCTTTCTAAACCACCAACCACACACAGAATGAAGTTTAACTCAGCAAAAACCTTATTTGACTTGTTCCTTTCATCGGGAGTTTGTTTCTTAAACAAATTTTGTGAATGAAGCCACCAATTTGCTCACAATTTTCCAAAGAACAAAAGCTAATCAGAATGTTGGGTAATGAGAAAGACACCCACAGTAATTGCCATTCATAACTGAAGCCAACTTGAGCAATTTTCTTACGAAAGACGAAGAGGTTGAGAAATCGCTCTAGGAAAGTTTTGGGAAAACAGCGTTGGCGTTTAGAGCCAAAAGCTAGCCGCATACTAATTCTTATAATTAATTTACTGCACCACGTAATAATAGAGTACGTGAAAGGGTGCATTTTTATAACAATTTCTCAACGGAACTCCATAAAATGAAGCAATATTCTTCTTCAAATAGAAATATTTATATTGAAAGCTTTCATCTTAATAAAAGTTGTGACTATTCCTATGAAAGTGTCACCTGCATGCTTGTAGTTTATGTAATGTATTCATACTCTTTTTGTTCAATTTTCCGAAGTAACGGCCATGAATGTTTGGTAAAGTCGACGACATCGATGCTTGCTAGTAGTACCGATACCAAATGAACTTGAAACAGCTTTCCTGAGTGAATCGATTCGCAAGTCATATTTCACTTTCCGCGACATCCCACCGTCATTATATATCAAGCACCACATGACAAGTATGAGAAATGAGAAAATAAATGAAGTGCTGTAGAAAGACAGATGGGCTGAGGTATATAATAACAATCTCTAACTACTGCGGTACTCCTTACCCAGTTATGTGACTCAAATAAATTCGCTGCATTAACTAGACTTACTATATGTATACCTATTTTTGAAATATTATTCATGAGACATTGAATGGACGTGTAAAAACACTGCTAATGCAGAAAAAACTTTTATAAAAGGTAGAAAAAATGGAAGAATTTTGATAAAAAGCCAGAAAAATATGTCAAGCAAAATATGCAGGCGACGGATGACGCGTTGTCAGTCTGTTCCTGCACTGCAAATAGAGCTGTGGTAAGTGAAAGTGGTGTTTTTAATCAACCTGAGAATTATTTTTCATGTGCATTTTCATTGGCATATTTGTGCCATCCTCTTGATTTCTACTTTTCGCGTCAATTTAAGTTGAGTATACTTTTTGTAAGAAAATAAAATTTTAATTAGACAGGACGATTTATTTGAATGTGGAAGCCAATAAAGCTTCATACTTTCAACCTTTTACCATCAAATTTCCAATCCCAATTTCCAACCTTCAACTTAAACAATCATCTGCTAAAATATATTTTTGCAGAAAGAAATACCTTTCCAAGACTCATGCTAGAACAGTGAAAGGTGACATCACAGGGCGAAATGACAAAACGTCACGTTCTCCTCTTCCCTTCTTGTCAAAAAATGTGAAAGATGAAAGTAACATGAAAGGAGAAGTTTTGCATCTCATTTTCCCTTTTCATTCCTTCTTCCCTTCCAAATTTCTTTGGGAATGAAACTGGGTTCTAACAAAATCCTCATCTATTTCGTATTTCATCTACATGACACAATGATTGAGAAATTTTGTCAAAATGTGTTTCACAAAGGACCTTAAGCAGTTCCATAAAATATGTTCAAGCATAATATCCAACAAACTACAAATAGATTTCTTAAGCAATAGTAAAACATTTAATTATGGAGAGTGGTGTAAACGCTGCCACTTGAGAGTGTAAAACTATACATATTCATTGCCAGTCACGTAATCCGAATGGTTTCACGCTCAAACCCTGTAATCTGCGCAGTTCCTAAAATAGATGAAAATTATCTTGTTGAGATTCCATAGGAAAAATTTCGAAAGCCTATGAAACCCTTTGATTGTCATAGACTTGTGTATTTACGTTTCCCTGTTGCTGAAATATCTCATGCTGCTCAAAAGCAAAGAAACTTTGGAACAAAGCATAACAACCGGAGTTGTTGACAGATGTACAAGATATCCATACAAAAAGAGAGAAAAGAATCATCGTATTATCAAAATCATCATTAATTTTCCCATTCGGAGAAAACTTTAGTTCAGAGGCGCAACTTCATATCGGGCTTTTCTGTGCGTGCAACTTCGTAGCAATTCCTTAAATCCCTTGCAGCGTATAAGAGTTCTCTTGTTCAGGCAGGCCAGGGTAGAGTGCTCATTAGTTTGTTTTTTTACCAGTCCCTGCTTTCGATAGGACAGGAGTGTTTTTTTAGACAAACTACAAACTGAGTAAAACTACAGGTTTTAGTTTCGTATAGCAAGTCCTCACAACGGGGAATCTTAATTCCAGGAAAGTTGGGAATTGAGAGAAATGTCATTAAATACAGGAGGGATTTAAATTGCGCTGTCGGTTTCGTTTTTTTAGCATTTGATAACCTTTTTACATGATGAAATACTGTCTGACTTTGCCGACATGATTTATATTTTTTAAATCTCAAAAGTTTTTTTCATCACACAGGTAGCATATTGATCAAACTGTTAGTTGCGTCTAAAATCCTATTATCTGATGCAGATGCAAAATTCATTGTAATTTATAATTGCACAACAAATGCATTTTTAAAGAGGGATGTTTTTAATCAGAATACGTTATCTAAAAGATTCAAATTTTTCCAGAAAACAAAGTTTAATTTAAAGGTCTGCAGCAGAAATTTATTATCGTTTAATTTAAAAATTTAATATAATTCAATTATCTTAACAGTCCCTTATATGACATCAAGCATGCACAGATGCATTGTACGAGTTTTATTTTGCTGTTTCTCTCATCTGATTTATGCAGGAAGCCTCACAATTTTTCTAGAAAATCGCAAAACAACATTTAAGCAAGCATTAGAGGAAATTTTTGAAATGAAAATATTACACCAAGTGCCCTCCACTTTCTCACATTCATATGCACTACCTTGTTGACTTCCGAGAATGTACTTCTACTATCTTCCTTTTCCTGATGCGAAACATAATAATTTAGTTAGTCTAGATGAAATTTTAAATGCTTCCAAGGATCTCTCATATGAACTCATTAGTTTATTATTGCATTCTTAAATCCATTGACGAAAAAGGATGAGAGTGATTCGGGGTAAAACTGATCAATTTGATGGAATCTAATTTGGGTACATTGACAACATGAACGTGTATTTATATTGAATTTTTTGAAGTGGTTCCCTAAACGTTTCGTGGAATTAGATTCTTTGAGTGTTCTTCAAACGTGATATATATTTAATCCAGAAAATCTAACAGAGACTTCCGGAGAACATCAAGTTGAAATTTGAGATAAAATTTCACCTTACGCTCGTGAATTTTTTATACTTAGGTCGTTATCTACTTTACATTAATCTGAAATCTCTGGATTATGGATAATGGATTCAGTGAATTTTTATACATATATATCAACTCCATAATACTTCAGTTTTCGATGCAATAATGTATTTGTGCTGACTAAATTCGAGAATTATTACGGAACAAAGCGTGAAAATAACCAGCCCGCAGATTTGATATATTTTAACGGGTGTGACTCAGTCGCTCGTATGATTTCTTTTGTTCACTTCTTGATAATAACAAATACTGCTAAACAAATCCAAAATACAGCCGAAATCATTGTCCACACAATCCACAATTCTATTTACTGTTTCAAAACTACTTCTGGATAACTTGTTAGCGTCAAATTACATGTTCTGATTCCTACAAACATTCATGCAATATGTATTTTTTGTAATTTATACCAAAATATTCCAGAAAAAAAATAATGAAATCATTTCTACTTTTTTTCGCACTAAATTAGATAACAACCGTAGTTTAAGTATTTCTGAGAAGTAAGATCAAGCAATCCGGGTAGGTTTTGGTAAAAGCCAACAACGGACAAAACAGGATGTAAATTAGGAATGGGGAAGCTCCACCAATTCAAAACTTAATCTTCCACTTCAACTTTTGAAAAATGCGGAATGAAAACAAGCAGGTTGTGTGGGTGTTGTACACTCACAAGTGTGCACTTGTCTGCTCTTTTAACTGCGTAATTGCCAATGAGTATTATGCATGTTCAGGAAGTTGTGAAGTTTGTTTGGTGGTTGCTGCTCGCATCCAACTTTCTTTTAGAATTTTCCTTCACGAAGCCTTAGCAAAAAGTATAAAATTAATGAGCCAACCGCCTTACCAATTAATGGGCATTTTCCACTTGCGATGCGGGCTTTGCTTAAATATAACTGATAGGCTTCACTCCTTCAGACTTGCTGGTTAAGAAACAACTTCACTTTTTATATGAGAACCCAAATGTATATGAAAATGGATGAAGCACATTCATTAGTAAATATATACCCAAATACATTTTCGCTGGACCGAATAAATTGTAAAGAGATACGCATCGTTTCGCTATTATCTCTGGAAAAGTTATACACAATTTTTAGATGAATGGAAACAATCAAATCTAATTCGTTTCAGTTTGTACACATTTCCGTTGTTTTCACCTCAATACAATAGCTCATTTGGAAACCTATTTTTCCTTCAAACATTTTTATAATGATGTAAAACACAAGCTATGCCATACCGGCCCACACAAACAGACATCAGGCGACACACTTTCGTCTATTATGAATAATTGTAACATCATACGATCATTCTACCCCACACTGTTTTTCAATTGTATTGTTTTAGCAAATAATTTATTTAGTATAAAAAACACGTGCTAAAATAACGTGAGCTGAAACTGAATACATAATGGAATTCATTCCTCAATGAAACAAATTGAAATCGGAGTTTAATTTCAAACAGAAACTCTATACGTTCATCTACCAGATGCGCAACTTCTTGTATAATAGAATGGTTCATAAAATATCCAAATAACAACAACATTTCTTGGCAGTTTGCTACCTTCCTTTCAATATTTGAGTATTCAGAATACCCATGTAATGTAACACCAATGTTACCAAAGGCAGGTTAAGAAACGAAATCAAGTTAGAAGATGGTAAGACTATTATACAAATTCAAAACAGTGTAGGAGTAGGCAGGACGGTGGGAGGCATCTAGTAATTTGATCAGTGAACGTCATTAAAAGGATAATCATTTCAGCACCTTTGCTTCACCAGCAACTCAATTTGACATTTCCAAGAAGCCAAACAATAGCCAACTTCCTTCACCAAGATTCTCCTCACCAACTGGAGCATTGGCATTTAAATTTGCTAGTATACAGGTCATTAAACCTGGTAATCATGTGCATCGATCATGCTCTGCTGCAAACTTGTACGAGCATGACAATGTGAAAACTTTTTGATTGATTCGTAATCATTTGGCAAGCTAAGCATGATAATAATTTTGGAGAAGAAGAACAAGTAGTGTGTCTTTCTTAATCCTTCTTCTCCAGAGAGTTCAGATCATAATTTAGTGAAGCAACAGTGTTTTTATATCCCAAAAACAAACGAGGAACAAGTCTTCCTTTTATTATACGACTCACTCAACCATCATCTTTCGCATCCTCAATTCCAAGAATGATATCTGCAGATGCTGACAACGCCAACGCTATTCTTGTTAAGGCACGGATAAAATAAATGACTATGAATGCAGAGAAAATTGCTTCCATAAGGATAACAACAAGGTCAACATAGCTTCTACGAAACAATGATCAAAAGAGAGGCAAAATCGTGGGAGGAGATGTAAACACAGTTGCAGACCGGATTACTAGGGGCATTCTATCTTATTATGCTCATTATACTTTCTTTTTAATACACGGTTACAGTCGCATGTTAGTCATATCATAGATTTTATATTACCACGTAGTTCAATATTATGTCCACGCTGCAAGCTCTTTCTCATGTTCCTTTCTCTCTCGACTTGCAGCATAGTTCGCCTCGTACTCCTCGATACTGATAGTTTGCTTCCACGAAGCATGGTCCTTTGAGCATTTACACATTACTAATTATTCCTGTCGGTTATCCACTTTCAATATCCATTACAAACGTCTTTGTAATTACGCTTGTTATTTGACTGAGGCTGTTAATAAAGTTAATAGTTTTTGAAAAGTAACAACACCCCTTGCAGTCAGAAAGAAGTTCAGGTTTCTTGATACTCCGCATACATTATTTGGTCCAACCTCACCGGATAGTAGAATCAGTGCACCTGTAATTACTCGCGGTTATCATCACTGTCAACTTCTTCACAATGGATCCCTTGGAAAGTGAGTCACCACAGTTCGCTACAAGATTCAGAGGAGCGAATTGGCGTTCGCCAATCATGTCAACACGCCACTTTCTGCTCAGGAAGTGCAACAACATATTCAGAAACTTGCTCATTGCTCGGTTTCAGCGGATCAGCTGCAACTCCAGTTGACATCCCGATGCAAGACCCTCCAAGAGGTCACCGAGAATGAGAAGGAATTCGCCGACATCGAAAGTCGCATAATCAAGTGTTCCAGTCTGTTTACTCAACTCCTGGAATCGATGGCGTTACCCAGCACGTCAAAAGCGGTATCACTACCCCCTCGCACATCAACAGATGTTAAGTTGCCACGCTTGGAACTCCCCACATTCAGCGGGACCTACAGCGACTGGCTTCCATTCCATGATATGTTCAGCGCGACGATTGATCAAAACTCGTCTCTGACAGGAGCTCAGAAATTGCAGTATTTGAAATCGTCACTGAAAAATGAAGCTGCTCAGCTCATTCATCATTGCAAGTTACAAACAACAATTACGCAGAAGCTTGGAAGCTTCTCAAAAAGATATGATAATAAGCGTGAGATTGTCCTGTCTCAGCTGGATCGACTTTTCTCTCAGCCAAGCATGGAGAGTGAATCACCAGCAGCGATCAGGAAACTCATCGACACACCTCCGAGGTTTACGTTAACTGTGCTCAAGCTTCCGGTTGATCAATGGGATATGATCTCATCTACACCATTACACGGAAATTGGACAGTGAATCAAGACGCCAATGGGAACTCTCATTGACTACGGATGACTTACCGTCGTGGAAGGATTTGCAAGCGTTTCTGGATCGTCGTGCTCGAGCCCTCAGTGCAGCAGGATCAGACGACACCAATACCTTCACTTCCGCACGAGTCATCAAGGTGCTGCACCTGCCCCAGGAGCGGTAGACGTAATGCAGTCACACATTTTGGTGCAACTGGCTCAGCCTGTCCAGTTTGCAGTAGCGGCCATTTCATCCAGAAATGCCCAGAATTTGCAGCTTACTCCATACAACAAAAGAAGAACGTGGTTAAGCAAAACAAGTTATGTTTCAATTGCTTAAGAGGTGGGCACTTTACATCTCAATGCAAAGGCGGCGCGTGCAGGGCTTGTGGAGGACATCATCATACGCTCCTTCATTCGGACAACCAGTATTCAGCTTCTCCCAAGCGACCTGCATCCCCCAACCATTCCAGCAATCAAGATAAGCCTCAGCAGGTGTTCAAGTCCAATCCAGATAAGAACGAAACAGGAACGGCAACAGATCCTACTGTTTCAACTCACTTCGCTCGTCATGATGATTCTCCAGCTCGTGTTTTACTCCAAACTGCATTGATAAATGTGGTAGATGTCAGTGGTTCCAGCCAAATATGCCGTGCATTGTTGGATTCGGGATCACAAGCGAGTTTCATCAGTGAAGAGTGTGCTCAGCGACTTGGATTACCTCGAAAACGGACACATGTTCCACTCCGTGGAATATCATCACAAGAACACGGCTCAGCCCGCTCATACGTATCATTCAAGTTTGTATCATGTTATGATAACAATCGTTCATTTCATGTCGATGCTCTAATCCTAACCAAAGTCACTAGTTTCTTGCCACAGATCCCACTGGACCGCTCCAGCTGGACGCATCTGACTGGCATTCACCTTGCTGATCCAAATTTCGACATCCCTGGCAAGATAGACATTCTTCTGGGCGCTGATCTGTTCGGCGAGTTACTTTTGGATAGCAAGATCTCAGGGAAGAAAGGAACTCCCATTGCTCATCAATCTCATGTTGGTTGGGTGCTATCTGGCAAATTGATAAATCTGCAGAACTCCAATCAATACATCACATCACGTTCATTGGATCAGGATTGGACATCACATTACGTCGTTTGGGAGCTCGAAGAAGTTCCAGAATCAAAACATTTGACAGAGGAAGAAAAAGCGTGTGAAGACCATTTTCTTCAAACATACAGCAGGCTGGAGAACGGACGCTTCTCAGTCTCACTACCATTCAGGAAGGATAAGCAGCCCCTTGGTGAATCTCGATCGATTGCCATACGACGGCTCAAATACATGGAACGCAAGTTAAATCAAAAAGATGATTACTACAACCAGTATCGTGCATTCATGAAGGAATACGAAGATCTGGGTCACATGCAGCTCATCAATCAGGATGACATATTCAAGAAAGCATTCTCCGAAGTTTGTTATCTGCCCCATCATTTCATACTGAAGGAGTCAAGCACCACTACGAAGTTTCGAACTGTTTTTGATGCTTCAGCAAAGACAGCATCCGGCTACTCCTTAAACGACACGCTGATGGTGGGCGGCAAGCTTCAAGACGACATTGCATCATTACTAATTCGATTTCGAAAATGGCATTGTGATGACTGCAGACATTGAGAAAATGTACCGTCAAATTCTCATTCATCCTCACAGGACAGAGATTATTTGCGCATTGTCTGGCGTGACTCTCCAGAGATGCCAATCAAGGATTACAAGTTATGTACAGTTACCTATGGGACGTCTCCAGCTCCTTTCCAAGCAGTCTTCGCTGTTCAGCAACTGGCCAAGGAAGAACGTGTGAACTTTCCATTAGCGTCATCTGTCATCTTATCAGATTTATACATGGATGACTTATTCAGTGGCAAGGACTGTGTTTCGCAAGCTCTCGAACTCCAGCGTCAGCTTCCAGCTTCTCGAACGTGGAGGCTTCAAGTTGCGGAAATGGTCTTCCAATCATCCATCTATTGGAATCGCTGTCAGAAGACATGAGAGAAACCAAGCTTCCATTGACATTTGACCATGACACGGGTATCAAGGCCCTGGGAATTCAATGGCAACCATCAACTGACACGTTCCAATACAGGCTTTCACTCCCACCGGCGGATGAAAACCTGACGAAGAGAAAACTACTTTCAGACATCGCTAAACTATACGACCCTCTTGGCTGGCTTTCTCCAGTGACGGTGAAAGCAAAGATTCTCATGCAAGAAGTATGGATTGTAGGATGTGGATGGGATCACACATTTGCCTACAACTATTCAAGAAATGGGTTCACTTTCGAGAAGATTTGAATGCCATTGAAGAATACGCATCCCACGTCATGTTATGCAATCTAACTGTTCAGTTATCGAATTGCATGGATTCTCAGACGCCTCAACGGCAGCGTACGGAGCTGTAGTTTACACACGTACCATTTCCAGTGACGGAAAGTGAAAGTGAGCATGGTGGCAGCTAAGACAAAAGTTGCACCCATCCGCCAAATCTCTCTACCCAAGCTAGAGTTATGTGGAGCTGTTCTGGTACGCAAGCTACTGGAGACAGTAAAGAAATCATTGCAGATTGAAGTCAACAACACTTTTGGATGGACTGACAACACAACAGTTCTTGCTTGGCTCCAATCTCATCCCTCACGTTGGTCAACTTTTGTAGCAAACAGAGTTGCAACTATTCACGAGTATCCATTGTTTGGAATCACATCGCCGGTGAAGTCAACCCGCAGATTGTGCATCTCGAGGAATCACCGCCTCTCTGCTGACTCATCCATTATGGTGGAATGGACCTGAGTTTCTGCAAAACAAAGATTGGAAAGCCCCGACGGCAACATTATGAAGATTTCAGACGAAGTCATCGCGGAACAGCGGAAGACGAAGGTTGTTGCACATATCTCCATCAACATGGACATTATCAACGAGTTCTCTTCCCTTCCCAAACTCCAACGAGTAGGGCTTATTGCCTACGTTTATTCATAACAAGTTATGTACTCCAGATCAGCGACGTATTGGTTTCCTCACTGCTCCTGAACTGGATCAAGCTCTAAACAATCTCATCTTGCGTGCTCAACACCAAGAATTCCATGAGATATTCAACATTTGAAGAAAAATATACCATTATCAAGTAAAAGCAAGATCGCTTCACTCAACCCGTTCCTTGACATATCTGGATTGCTCAGGGTGGGCGGACGATTGAAGGAAGCTAACATAACACTGAATCGAAGATATCCAATACTCCTTCCTCCTGGTCATCGCCTTACTGAAATGATAATACGACATTATCATCTGAAGTACCTCCATGCTGGATCACAACTGTTGCTTGCATCCCTTCAACAGAAGTACTGGTTACTGCGAGGACGCGATGTCACTAGGCTATTTGTGAAGAAATGCATTACATGCTTTCGCCATTCTGCTGAGCTGCAACCAGCAAATGGGAAACTTACCTCCAGAACGCGTGAATCCAGCTCGACCTTTCCTCAAATGTGGAGTGGATTACGCAGGACCTATCAACCTCAAAATTATGAAGGGACGTAACCGTAAGACTTTCAAGGGTTACATTGCTGTTTTTGTATGCTTTACACAAAAGCACTTCACTGGAACTTTTAGGACCTATCCACAGATGCATTCCTAGCAGCCTTTCGCCGGTTCATCTCTCACGACGTGGCATCTGTTCGGATATCTACAGCGACTGCGGCACCAACTTTGGGCGCAGCCAAAGAGATCAAGATATTACGAGCGCAGTTCTCATCACAAAAAGAATGAAGAAATAGCTCAACAGCTTCTCAACGATGGCGTAACTTGGCACTTCAACCCTCCCTCTGCTCCACACATGGGTGGCATCTGGGAAGCTGGCGTGAAGAGCGTCAAGTACCATCTCAAACGCACTTGAACGAGACAACCTTGGACTTTGAGGAGATGACCACATTACTCACTCAAATCGAAGCCTGTCTGAATTCTCGACCCTTAACTGCCTTATCCAGCGATCCAGACGACGTAGCAGCTCTGACGCCTGGACATTTCCTCATCGGTGGACCTCTGAAGTCTCTTCCAGAACCCGACTTGGCGCAAGTTAAGATGAATCACCTTTCTCGATGGCAGTACCTCCAACGGCTCATGCAGACTTTTTGGAAGCGCTGGAGTACTGAATACCTGTCAAAACTACAACAACGACCTCGATGGTGGAGCAAGAAAGAAAACGTCAAGATTGGAGACCTTGTACTCATCAAGGACAACCGACTGCCTCCCTCATCATGGAAACTCGGCCGCATCACGGAAGTGCATCCGGAAGATAACTTAGTGCGTGTGGTTGATGTTCGTGTACTAGATAACGTAGATAGTAGTCATACTTTCACTTATAAGACTTTCTCCCGTCCTATTGCTAAACTTGCTGTACTTCCTTTTGATTCTGATTGATTAATTGTTCGAAAACTTAATTTCCGAAGGTGGGCGGGATGTACAGTCGCATGTTAGTCATATCATAGATTTTATACTACCACGTAGTTCAATATCTGTCCACGCTGCAAGCTCTTTCTCATGTTCCTTTCTCTCTCGACTTGCAGCATTAGTTTTCGCCTCGTACTCCTCGAGAATGATAGTTTTTGCTTCCACGAAGCATGGTCCTTTGAGCATTATACATTACTAATTATTCCTGTCGGTTATCCACTTTCAATATCCATTACCAAACGTCTTTGTAATTACGCTTGTTATTTGACTGAGGCTGTTAATAAAGTTAATAGTTTTGAAAAGTAACAACACCCTTGCAGTCAGAAGAAGTTCAGTTTCTTGATACTCCGCATACACAGACTTTTACTTTTTCCTCTTTCTCCTTGTCCTCCTTTCTTTCTTTCTTCCCCTCTTCCCTACACTGAATAATATCCTTATTAGCAAAAGAGTATAGTTGCATTCACTAAAAAGGAAAAGCATAAGTTGAGTCTTGTCTCCTGTTGGGAAAATCGGAAAAAACGAGAAGAGCAATAAGAATGGGAAGGAGCCAAGCCAAGCCTTGGATGAGTTGAGTCGATAAGGCATTTTGCTGAGCATGATGTTACCACCGCCTTTTTTCTCTCCATATGAACAAAATGAACTTACTTACCTAACAATTGCAATGAATGCTTTTCTATCACTGATTGTGAGTGAGTGAGAGTCAGGAAAAAAAGAGGCATTATATTATTGAAATGCAAGCAACTCATTTCTAAACTCTCCTTTTCAACCCACCAAGAAAAGGAAATAAGCACAAGCTTTCTCTCCAATACTTATCTCCAAAGACGTTGCGTTGCGTTGTGCGCCAAAGGTGATAAGTCAAATGAAAAAGGTTTTTCATCTGAAAAAGCAAGGCAAGGAGAAACTTAATTACCATCGCATCGCGTTCCCTCTATCTTTCCATCGATGTTGTAATCCGCAATGGACTGGGAAGTACAAGAAGAACTAGTCCTTTTTTATCTCTCTTACGTGAGGAAGCTGAAGATGTATTATACATAAGTTACGACAAGCTCACATTGGAAATCAGTTGGCAATCTGTTGGCAAACAGATTCATTCAGCTGCTTGACCATCACATCATCATCATACGGGAAGAAGCGAAGAGCAATATGTGCCTGCTGGTTTTTCTTATGTTCTACCAACTTTTGAGGATTGGGTGACTGCAGAGAAAAAAGTGAATTACGAATTGTGATTCAAATAGCACTAATAGCGTCACTAATGGTGTGTTTTATGTAGCTCACTTCAATACTGAAACAGACACATTCACATTCGTGAAAAACGGAACTTTTGGGGAAAAAGAAAACGTCAGCAAATCAGTATATATATATGGATCTCTCTCCTTTCCGAAAATAGGGAGAGGAGACTTAAAGCAGAACAAAAAGTCCATTTTACTCTCCAGTTATCTTGTGCATGTTGGTAGGTATATAGGTGGACTGCATTGAAATGTAATGCACGAAGCTATTAGCGGTATATCATGTTCGTGCATAGTAGACTATGATGATCATGAAAATGAAATGACGGGAACAAGAGAAAGATAAGGAAATACCTTGGAGGAGCAGATTTTTTGGCTATTTTCAACTTGACTTAAATATTATGGGCGTATGCTGCTCCAGCAGGGAAAGCAGGCTGATGCATGTCCTCTTCCTAACTGCAATGGAAGGAAGAATTGTGTGTGTTGGCATTCGTTTCGTTTCGATTGCTGCTTTGTCACTATTTTATAGATGTGTAAGCAGACTATTAGTACGCTTTCCGCTGACGGTTGCACCTTTCCGTTTTTAAAGATTGGGTGATACGGAGAGAAAGATGGATAGATAGGGGGAAGGAAGACGAAAGTATTTATGGTCATTTGCTTTCTCATTAGCTTTTTATTTCAGACACTATTCATCCTCTTTTCGAATCTCAATTCCGATGAAAGAACTGGACGATTTTGGGATGTAAGCGCCTTAAACTGGGTTTAAAAAAATGGTTTTTTATTTATGTCTAGTAGGTAAATCACCATGTGGTATATGATAAACACTGAAAAAATATTTGACAATGGTTTTTAGCTGGGTTGATAAACACGAAGTTAAACTTTTTTTAAATTACGGTTAAACCGGAATACGTAGGGAAAGCAAAACAATGTTTGCGGTGGAAGGAAATACAAGCTGTAATCACTGCTGTTACTTTTTGTGTGCTGTCCAGCCACATTTGGGAACCACTGAATATGCCGGATAACACAACATAAACGATGGCTCGCATCAAATCTTATAATCCCTTTGGATGGATTGTTTTTGGAAGGGGTAGAGAATGAAGAACATCTGGGATTTCCAAAAGACAAAAGCAAACCCGAGCGAGGGGAGGTTGACTGAGGGTAGTAGATTGGTTTGGCTACTTCCTGCATGGACTTTGCATTGAATCTCTTTTTGCCTTAATCCCAAAGTAATATATATGGCGAAGGGAATAAAAGTATGTTTCCATCCCCACTCTCCATATTATTATCCAGGAATAAAATAGTTGAACATAATGGGAAGATACAGTGTCTGTAATTCTGCTTAGTCTGCCACAAAAAATATAGCAGATTGATGAGCCCAAGACAAGAGGAGGGAGAGGCGAAAGCTGTGCCACGATACTTGCCAAGCCAATGTGGAAGAGAGCCATAGCAAAGGAAACCCAAGCTATCAAATTTTTCAAGAGATTTAAAATTAGGGATTAAAACGAAATGCCTTCATGTTTAGGGGACTTGATGAATCGCCAAAGACATTATCTGAAACAGTGACAAGGAGCAAAAGAACGTTGTAGTTATAAAACCTCAGCCCAGTCGTCAAAGGAATGAACGGATTCCACATTTCTCTGCTGTCGCTCTCCAACAAAAAGGGAGTGGATCTGGCTGAAGATCCAATCCTTTCCACCTTCCATGTTGTAAACCAAAAAGAAAACAATTTATGCGACAAATTAATTTCCCAGCTTGCTCCTATTTTCTCTAAGCTTGACAACGACCCACCGCACCCAACCACCTTACTCGCACCCAATAATGCAAAACAGAGAAGAGGTCATACCATTAGGGAGTCTCTCCCAACTTTTTTCCAATCGTGAGTGACTTGCATAATGCAGGGAAAGCAAATTCCGTAGAAATAAAAGCCTGTTTCTACATAGTTCACCTTCCATTTTTAAAGTGCTGCAGCTTAGTTTCCCTCTCTCCTTTTTTGTGCATAAAATACCTCCGTTGGAAATTAATTTTTCATTCTGTCAGGTGTCTCTTAAATTTTACCTTCCGTTCGAAATAACATCTGGCTCGGCCATGTTTTGTGTATCGAATATAGGAAATGCTATAGTTGAGGAGGCTGGAATTTGGCTGGGAGTTGGATTGAAGCTTTTTGGCTCACTTTCTCGACTCTGGTAGTTTATGCATGCCAAAATCACTCTACTTCACTGTGTGTAATATATCCATGCGAGGCCATGTAAAGCTGACGATAAAAAATATATAATCTGAAAGACGCATGTGGTATACCTTATATTGTTTCTCTAAAATAGAAGCAAATTTCAGGCAGCTTGGATGAAAACGGAAGTACTGAAATAGGCAACTAGATTCCGAAATACAGGTTGCCTTTACATGCATACTAAAATATAAAAAATTAAATATATACAGAACTCAGACTTGCACACATCAAACAATGGACGGAATCTTATATTGTATTTTAATATCCAATTTTTAAAATTACATGAGTGCGTTTTGAAACTACATAAATGATAAATGTTGATGACTGCTCCTATAAATTTATCTGACTGACGTTTAATGTCTAATACAACAAGCAATTACAACTACTTTCCATTTTCTTTTCAACTTCTTCCTTGTGAAAATCAACAAACCAACAAAGGAACAAAATGCATTCGCAGAGTTGGTAACTTTAACTTTCATATTATTTAGCAACCACCAACACCAACTGTTATTCCTCCGCCTGAAGCATTTCCCTTCAAGTCAAACATTTTTTAGTAAAACCCTCTGCGATTTTCGGTTTTAAGGTAAAAAAATAAAGTATGTAAAGTAACTGCATCATCATCGTCATCATCCACTCACTCTATTCCTTTTTAAAAAGAAGAAAAGGTTTTTCCTTGTGAAATGTAAATTTTTCCAGCCACAAAAGCCAGGCTCACTTTTTACATTTTACAACACACACCCTTTCACTTTTTCTTTTCCTGCAACCAAAAAGCAAGAAAGAAAAGATTCCAAGAACGGAGTAGATATCCTTATTCGTTATGTAAATGCATTATACGATATATACCTCCTTTTCTTGCTCAAAGTAGGCATTACCAACTTAAAGTTTATGAAGGTGTAGAATATGTAAAGTGAAAATGAGAATAAAGATGCTTTTGAAGCCTTTTTAAAAAGAAGAGAAAAAACGCAAAGTAAGTAAAGAATTTTCCTTGTAAAAAAGAACAAACTTTAAAAGGCTCGGATTTTTTCTCCAGATCCAATTCAATCCGCCACAAAGTACATTTTTTTAACTTTGGCTTTTTTTACATAAATGTATTTTTGGTGTGGTGGAGGAAATAGGAAGCTAATCGCATCGTGAGGAAACCTGGCTGTGTAATGTAATCAGGAAAATTCGACTTCTTTTTCAGCCAGGAAGTAATTCTATGCGTGAATGCATTCCATTCCCTTCAGAGGAAGAAAAAGGTAGAGAAACACGTGTGCGTGCATGCATTCGCATCCCATCACATTCCACTCGGAAGCAAACGCACAAATCATTTTGTGGTACAACTAACATTCCCCAAAATTATACCATTTTCCCTTGTTATCGGACGATAAAGACGAGCAATAGCACAAGAACATGTATGACTGACTGCTTTTACAAACAATTTTTGTCCTATTCTTTCCTCATTCAATATCCCCTTTTCCCGTCAATTGACCTTCGGTTTTCCTTTACAATGTTTTCAGTCCGTACTTTTCCATACATACGCTTTAACACAATGGTGGAGAGTGGCAGAGCACAGCAGTGGGCAGCAAATTTTCTTTTTTTAAGAAAAAAAGAGCAAAAAAGCAACATTATAGCAAATGGAGCGGGAGGAATGAGTACTTTATGTTAGTGCATGTATCCCATTCGTCCTTCGGTATAATAATACAGATGTTACTTTCATTCGAAGGGGTGTGTGTGTCTGGATGGTGTGGTATCGTATCGACATCGACAAGGAAGTAAAAAAAAGTTTCGTGTTGAGAAAAGGAAAAAGGATGAAGCACATTCGTACACATAAAAATGTGACACAGGAAGTTTCTACAAAGGCCTTATTGGCCTGCTCGTGTGTCTAGCATCCAGTTGATTTCCAAAAGGAAAAACTTAAGTAATGGCATCCCACTAGCAATACATGGTATATTGGTGGAATGCTACAGTCACGCTTGTGCTAAAAGAGCTTAAGAAAAAAAATAAAGAAAAAGCCGGAACACACAACTCTTAAAATGTTTCCGCTTTTCTTCTGCACTATAAACTCCCAACTCGCCTCATTTTTAACAAGGGGGAGTCTGCCTGCTTCTTTTTTTGTAATACCACGTGTAATTCAGCTTGCTTCATTTCCCAGAACTAGTGCGGAGCTGAGCTTGCAAGGATAAACAAAAAAAAATTATGCAGGAGCAGGAAAATGACCGTATTTATGCACCAGCATGAAAGTGCAAATTTAGGCTGGAAATGAAAGCATAGTTGGGAAAAAACAGGCTTCAGTGATTTTCTCTGTTTTGGAAAAGTGGAGCAAGGCTTGCATTCCAATTCAATCAATGCAAAAAATGAAGATAGCCAGATGACAAAATAGTTTAGGAAGAGGCGGGCACAAAAAAGGACAGCAATTTGTAGCTTTTTTTATTTTGGCAACGCTTGCGAATTCTTTGGAAGGAAAAAAGGAGAGAGAGTGTATACTTTGGAGTTGTAGAGTAAAAGCTGACCCGGTCGATTTGTCAAGAAAAGAAATTGACAAGCTATTCCGCTGTTTCTTTTTCTGTTCTTTAAACATATATAGTAGTGAATGAGCATGTCAAGTCAGACATTTCATATAGGCTTGCTTTTAAAGGGTATGCTTAAACGAGAAGTGAAAGCAGTGCCACAACTACTTCCGTAAAAAGGAGCTAAAGTCATGCGATGTTGAATTTTCATACAATATTGTTATTGCCGCTTATTTACAGAAAGAAAAAAAAGTTAAACGAACTCGTATGTTATTATGGAACTTTGGTTGTGGACTGGAGACCATTACATAACCTGGAATGAAGTGTATATCTGAGAAGCAAACTGTTGTGTAGGAGTATGAACAGTTTACGTCTGCATTTCCACTTTTTCTTTCAGGTTGAAGCACACAGTTGAGGTTGTTGGGTGGGTGCAGTCAAGTATCCAATTCAGATCCAGAGTTCGTTTTCCTTTCCTATTATTTCTTGTTGATGAGCCTTATTGTCAAAATCACGAAACGACGATTCTTCTCTGTCTCACGTCCGACTCGTTGATCATCCGTAGGGAACCTTTTTTCCTATCTCCAACCTTCAAGGCAAGAATGTAGGAGAAGAGTAAGAAAAGTAAAAAAAGCGAAAGCAATTTCCAGGTGAAATCACCGGCGACTTTCTCTCCTGTGCATGCATGTATTACACCTTGTTTGATGGGGAGAACGGAAAATAAATAAAAGTGAACGGTATGTAGACTTGTCCTAAACACGTATTCACATGACTGCACCTTGAGAATTGCTCCAGTGATTCGAAACTCTAGTCGAGTCGAGTCATCGTTACTAAAATACGATGTTATACAAAAATCTGCTTAGCTATCTATTACGCAGTGTGTCTACTTCCGTTCAATACATTTTAAGCAACCAAATAAAAATTCCACCCATTCGATATTGAAAACTAGGTCTGACCGACTCTAATTTTAATACTCTGCGTCCGCCTGCGCTACGACGTATCAAAATAAAGTCAATAAAACCTTTCTTTCCATCTGATCAAGTTTACTTTGGTTCGAATGTATATAAGGAAGTGCCCATAAGTAACCGGCCTGTGTTTGTTTGACTGTTACTTTGAAATGCGTTAGCGGTTTGGGGACTGAGTGGGATCATTTAAATACCCATTATACTTAGATATAATTTCCATGAATCGGTAACTTTTGCGCTGACGTGTTGCTGAGTAAAACCCAATTCTAAAAACAACCTTAAAATCATACTTTTCTGCAATATTTTAACTTTGCAGCTAATATTCCTAAAAGGACTTACTGACGCTTAAGAATTTTATGTCCTTATATCATTTTTTACTCACTTTCCATTATAAAAGTTACTTCGTAGAAATTGAAGGTCAATGGAAAAAGTTAGACGTTCTTTGAAATATTGGGAAATTCGTTAGACGAAATATTGCCATTTTTGAAAATTTGGCATATTTGATCAATTAGTATGTGACTATGTACAACTCTAGGATACATGAAGTAAGGAGTTTCCTAGACCTATTTGGGTCTTTTATCTAGGGAGCCAAAGATTTTCACAAAAGAATTAGTAATTTCTGAGAAATTGGATTCCAAAAATGGTCTAAATGCCTTGAAAACTCAATTTCAGACAATGATTGGGAAATCCCTTGCTGTCAGGAGAATACTTATTGCAAATAATACATAGTCTTCTAAAATTATATCAAATTTAAAGGGCATTTAAATGACCCACTCACTCCCCAAAGGGTCACCATTTTAAATACAGCCAAGTAAACACAGGCCGGTTACTTATGGCACTTCCTTATAATCATGAATAGGTGGTATAAGACTCATACGACAACAATGTTTGACGAAGGAAAGACAAAGACTGATGAAGAAAGCAATGTTTGCTTATTGGATTGCCTGTCCACGTTCATTGACTTTCCCTTGCCGTTTTCCTTTTAATGTTTTGCCAACGGCAGACCAACAACTAAACTTCCATTTTTTCCTAAGAATCAATAATAATCATGGCGAATAGAATAGAATGGACGCCCAATCGAGGACGAAATGGCACACAACTTTACGGTCTTCTTGTTCCGTTTGACCATCCGGAAAGTTGCGTTTGAGCTTTGCTGCAAGGCTTATAAATAAATGGAGCACTGAGTAAAAATTATACCTGAGTATACATGTAGCATCTTTTTATTACATGTACTAGAACAGAAATAATTATAGGAAAGCATGCCAGTATATGATGCCAAGGTCAAAACATTCCGTCATTTGGTATTGCCTAAAAATCGGGTTCATAATGGAAGGCTTTCTAGCTTTCTTCATGGTTTTATGAACTTTATCTCTGAAAAACTGCTTCCAGCGGGATCACGAGTCCAACTAATTAGAAAGTTGACTAATTTTGAAAATTGACAAAAAAAAATGCTTTCTCTTCAGGAGAAAGTAAGGCTGTCATTATAGTAAAGAGTAGAGAGATCGGTTGAGAAAATCCAACGCTTTGGAGTTTGTTGGCACGGTCAAAATCCTTCATGATTAAGTTGTACACTTGGGTTGCTCTACCAGAGCAACAAAGTTTTCTATTGGATTTGGATACAGGCTAAAAAGCAGAAGCCTATACGGCATCTAATGGAGTATAAAACCTCCAACTCGATTGTGCTCGTTAAAGGATAGTTACATGAAGATAGAAGGAAACATACAAACACATTGTTATTTCATTTTGTAAGTAAGTATCTCTAGAAGAAAGTAATGAAAAGGGTTACAAAACACGTTCTGTTCAGCTATCACCCAGCTCAGGAAATGGTAGAAATAGAAATACCTAAAAAATATTTGGGGAAAGAGCTTGCCGTTGTTGTTATTATGCTTGCACATGCTACACTCAACTTTTTACGATTAACGATCAAGAATTGGTGAGGAGGAGACGATTTTTCTCTAGCTTTTCTTTCCAAGAGAAACGAGATAGATGAACTGCTTAATATTATGTACATCTGCAAGGAGAAACTAGTCTGTACTCTCTACAAAGAAGGAAAAGTAAACAGCACTAGTGAACAAAAAAGTTTTTCTTTCAACAGGCTCAGTTTGCTGGGTTGTTTTTGTTCCAAGCATTTTCTGATGCAGTGGCTGCCTCATCTCTTTTCTGTCCTCACTCACATCACATCCATTCCTTAATTCTTCTTCTACTTTCTTTATTTAGGTATCCCTAAAAACTGAGTAATAGTTGTCTCGACTCAAGAAACTAGCTTGTAAATTGGAGGAAAATTGAGTGAAAGCTTTGCAAGGCTGGTTCCCTACTCCCATCCAATAGAATGACAGATGTATGTATAGAAACAGGCAATAACTTATAAACTACATGAGAAAGTAAAATGGTGCAGTGTTCTTCTGACTGACTGACGAAGGTTACCTTCCTTTTACTTTACTGAATTGGAACAAAACTTTCCCTTGTTGTTCTCCCTACTTTCTCTCTTAACTAAAAGGATTTTTGTTGGATTGGGGACTTCATCTTGTTTTCTTTCTCGCGACAAAAGCTGTACAACATCTATCTATTCTTCCCAACGAAACTCACGTTCTCAGCTCATGATTTACTTGAGACTTGTCTGAATTTAGGTATCCCTATATACAGCACCGGCTCATTATTGGAAATAACCTCTGAATAGTGAGAAAAAGCAAGGGAAAAAGATAATATGAAATTTTCTCAGAAATGATTCCGGCAAGGATCCAAGTCCCTGTCTTAGGTTGCCTCAGAATCTTCCTATATATAGAGTATAGGACGTGAAAAGATGTACGTAAACCAACGCTGCATATTAGACGATGCCAACGAGCAAGTTTTTTTCTTCTCTTCTTCCCCATTACATCACAACACACACACATCACTTTCACATTTCTTGTCTTGGTCTTTGGCATAGTAGTCGTCGCGGTCTTTTATATTTATTACATGTCCCATCGTAAAGCACGGGAGAAAGTGTTTCTCTCTTATTTCTTCACTTTCCTGGCAAGACCAAATGTACTTATGTATAGGAAGAGAAAGTCAAACCGACACCGAGGTTTTTATAGGTTCTCAAAAAACAGAGAGGTGAACACAAAGTATTGCTGAGCTGTGGAGTATCGGCGAGACGCGTGACAAAGAGTGATATATACTGGGAGGTTTTTTAAGTGAAGGTAAAAATGTATAAGTAATATTATATTCGAGAGTTCTCACACACAGTGTAATACCGGCAGACAGCTTAATACCTATGGACTCAAGCTCACTCACAGATCAAACGGATTTTATGAGCGGAGAAAGCATGTCTGCATTTCCAGAGCTGAATGTAGATTGTAGATAAGAGATAATATGTAACTGCCGCTTCCACTTTTTTCGTTTGATGATGGGGTGGTAGCACGTAAAAACTGATGAGTCGCAAAGAACAATTTATTTCTCTGGAGGTAAAGTACGCGGAACAGAAAGGACTAGACCACTACGCTTCCATTACACTTGTCTTAAGTGAAACCTGGCTGGGTGGTAGGGATGCGGTTGTTTGTACAAGCTTTGTTGGAAGTATCACATCACGAAAAAATATGAAATGAGGAGACGATGAAGCTTAAATCATGGATGATTACTTTATAACATTTTGATAAGCTTACATTTTATAGAGAGATCCAATCTTTGTGACATGAGGACATGACCAATTCTTGAGATTCACCCTCTCTCCATTTTATTTTTTATTCTCTTTTTGTCTCCGAGATTAAAAGTTTCAAATATCAACGGAAAGACAAAGAGGGGAAGTTATAAAAGATTTTCTAAAGGTTTCTAATGTCTCAGGCTTTCAACAAAAAGTCTTTTAGGAAGGTGTGGCATGGAAAAAAGATGAGTAGGGAAAATAAAAGTTCTAGTTCCCATCTCTTTTACGATACAAGATAGTGCTCTTTTGAGTTCCTGTACCGACAAACGGAACAAGAATATTTGTCAAATTCAAAGGCAGGTCAAAAACGCTTAAAATTGATTTCTTCTGTACGTGAAAGAAGAGAGAAAAAGTGTAGGGTTTCCAACAGGATAGAAAAAAACTGTGAGAGTGGGAAATGCAGTTGTTCAGCTCTTGTCAGCAGCAACTGCTTCAAACAGTTTTGGTGGGCAAAAGCTATATTGCAAATTGCCAAGTTATAAAAATGTCCTTAACACTAAAAGAAGAGAAATCTAGTGCAAACGGATGGCAAAAGGCACACATTTATGATGATGTGATAGGAATGCAGCAAAAGCAGAAAATATATATGTTCCATTTCCATTCCCACACAAGTTCGTAGTGAAGACAGAGAACGAAGAGTGTGGAGAAAACCACAGGAACATCAAACTCTCCAAGGCAAAAAGCCTTTTCATCTCCACTCTGCTTCTTTTTGTCATCATAATACCGTCTTGTTCAACTTCAACCGATGTCGCTCACTCAAGTCAGTGATGATCATGATGATGAGGATGGGAATGGGATGTCGCTCATCATCACAGTAATATAATATGATGGTGGCAATAATAGCTCAACATAATACTGCAATTTGGATGGAAAATGGGTCTAATCAATGCAAGCTTTTGGGTGTCAGAACCAGAGCCCCATTTTGTATGAACTACTTTTAAGAGCTTAGCATTTTGAAAAAGTGGGAAATATGATCATCTTGATTTATGCAAAGATACAGGCTTTGTTTTTAAACATTATGCCAAATTTTCACTGCTAGTTTTGGCAATTTTAAGACTTCAATCAGTTGAAATGAAGCTCTGACTAAACTGTCAAAAACATTCTGAAGTTAATCAGCTATCAGCCTCAAATATTACTTCTAAAAACCAGGAAGCATCTTGAATAGGACAATTTAATCTAAAAAAGAAAGGCGTGGGCTAGGTGATTTTTGCTCGTAAATGTTGTGACAGATTCTTTGGCAGGTAAATGGCGTGGCAGAATTGATGTTCACGTTCATATGTAATCATAATCATTCACTTTCTATTCAATCAGCTTCTCAAGGAAGTTTGGAATTGTACGCCTACTTTCAATTTGCCGTTTTTGACATATTATATTCATCATAACAGCAGCTTTCAATATCTGGGTTTTTGTTAAGATAAAATTAATATGAATTGGAGCTAGTCAATCTCAGTTTTAAATCAAACTGTTGCTTTCCGGTGAAAATATTTAAGGAATATTTTTCATTTCTACATTCCACCCTACCAAGAATTTGATTTTCTAAGGTTTTTTTAGTATTCGTCAAACTTTTCCATTTACATAAAGAAAACGAAGTGAAAGGTTTGCTTGCGTAATGGCGTGTATGTTTCTCAATATGCTTCCTGGAATTTTTTTGTGAAAGGACGCTTTCTCCCGTTCCTGATGATGATGGTACTCATCGCATAATATCATATCTCATATCTCTTATCAAATTCCCGTCTCTTGAGATAACGAATTCATACAAGATTCAAACTAATCTTCCTCATCTAGAGAAAAGAGGAAGCAACAGAAAAATCCGGATTACTTCAAGATCTAATTTTCCCGTGAAACTCATAAAAATCATCATACTCCTCAACGAGAAAAGGTAGAAAAGTAACAAAGGGAAGTAGATAGGTAGAGTAGCTCTTGTGCTGAAAAGAAGTCTCCTCTCACAAGGTATTTATAAGACTTCCTATGTTAGTTACAAGATTATATTACGTTACATTCATGTTGCACGTCAACTTTCCCCATCTCCTTTCCTACCTTTCCACTCGGGTTTGGTGAAACAAGATGTGCACACACCGAATGATGCAAGTCGACGACATAAATATCTACCTGTTGTGATATCAGATTAAGTTAGAAGCAAGGGGAACCCGCTGTTGTTGATGTTTCCGTTACGATGCTATGTGAAATATGTTGTAATCTGCATCTTACTTTGGGAAAAAATGTCCTTGACGGAGCTTACGCAAGCATGAGAACTGTTGACAACATCGGGTGCTCCACTTTATCCTTAGAAATTGTAATGTATATAAAAATAATTGTGTAATAATATTGTATTTTGACAGACGATACTCTCAGTACGACTGAGTGTCAGTATCTTTGCCTGTAATTTTAATGCAGCAATTGAAAAAAAATAGGAAGTTTAAGTTATACAAAAACTGCAGGTGCAGTAAAATGTGTGATATTATGTAGTTTAAGGAAACCCATTTCTAATCCCCGTTTACAAATCTATCTCCCACCAAATGATATAGCTGATGACAAAGTTTTATTCGCAGAATATTGTGAATTTTGATGTTGTTCCCTCAGAGCTGTGACACACGTGCATTATATTATTTGATCTTATTTACATTTTCACTCGAGAGACTTTTGAATCCACAGAGTGCACACAGCGCCCAGGGAAAACAAGCAAAGTATGGCTGAGAGGCTTTAAAAAGGAGGAAATTACCTCCGCCCTGATGAGGTTTGATGAAGAATCATCATCATCTCTCTCACACTCATCCCATGCATGATGGAGTTGGCTCATTTTAATTTCTTTTGAACCAAAGAGCAAAAGTGGTGCTGAGAGAATTTACATTGATGTTTATTCATGTCTTACGGTGCTTTTCCTTCCTCTTTTCCCTAATACTTCTAATTCCGAGTATGTGCGTTCACTCTACGTCGCAGTTTTGTACATACTCTGTTAAAATGGAAGCATTAGCGCAGAAAATTCCGAGGATTTGTATTTTTGCACTACAGCCACTACCTACATCATCTTCATCACGTCCTGCTCCGTACAAAAGGAATTAGACTGATCTCAACTCGAGCCAAGACTTTTTATTTACTTTTCTCCTGTTTGGCTTTTGGTCACACATTTTAAACAAATGAAACAGTTTTTTGTTTGCTTTCCTCAACAAACTCAGCCAATGTAGGTTGTCTCTGTCAACTCCTGTCTTTGTCACTGCGGCAAACGCTATTCTCTTGCAAAAAAACCTCGCAAAAACTTATTTTTTTCCCGAAAAAAATAAATCAAAAATTAGCCCCGAAAAAATTGTAAGGAAATCCTGAAGCAGGTGTACCATTTCTCCAAAAAAAAAGGGAAAGTGAAATCGTGTGTTAAAAATTTGATATTGCTCAGCTACTCTACTCCATATATATACAGCTAACTATTTGGAGCAGAATATATTAGTATAAAAGTTTATATGCAATTTCTCCTCCAACTAACATTAGCGGAAGTACTGAGCCATTTTTCCGAATGGGTGACTTTGCGAAAGAGGCAATTTCAGGTTTTCTCACGTGTGCCTATGCTCAAGCACTACTGAACCAGCATGGCATTACCATTACCACATTACAAGGGAGTAGGTTTGTGTTCTCTGAATATATTTTACACCTTGGTGTACACGACACGACTCAACTCTTTTCACCAAACCCAAAGCAAACGCTGAGCAGATTTAATCATTGATTCAAAATTACATTGAACACTACTACCAAACCACCATGTATGTTCGTAAGTTGCTAAGCTGTGTGTAGTATTCACTCAGCTAGGTATTAGTGCATTAAAGAAAATTTTCCAGGAAGTAGATTTATTACTTTGCCCTGGGACACACGATATTTTTTATAGGAAAGGAAAAGTTCTTGTGTGAAAAGTTGTTCCTATTTTAATGTTTGGTGATATCCTGGAAAATTGGATTCATCATTATCAGAAACTGCTATTCAGCTGAGCACACACGCAATTTACGTCTTATAAATAAATGATCGCATGTAATGAAAGCATAACATGGCTTCGAGTTGACTTGTCTCAAAAGGCGACTTTCTCTTGCTCAAGGTAATTGGGATTTTTACTCAACCATCTATAAAAGCCATTCCTCGTTGACAAGTTTTGATTTGGATAAGTTGTCCTGTTTGAATTACGGTTATTGCGAGCAACTCACGATGTGCAATCACGTATTATAATCTTCTTTCGTTGGTTGCCTCATCTTTGAAATGAGTCATGAGGTGAAAGCAGAATATTTGAGCTTAGTGGAAAGCACATTATTTATTCGAGGTGATGGAAATTGAGGCTTGCTTAACCTTCGTTATATGCTATGCGACATCAATGAACATTGAGGATTGACATGATGATGTCTCTACCAGGAATAATTTCATTAGATTAAAGAAGACTCTCATCTCATCTCAATTCAAACATTTACTTTCATTCTGTAAGCTGCTTTCACACATGGAATTTGACTCTCATCCCGTCCCCATCATATCATGTTGTGTTCAATAACATCCGTCATATAATATATCAAGCTAATAACAATCAAGCCATGTCGAACCTCAACACAATCATTTACAATGCCATTTTACTCAAGGAGAAAGGGTTCTGCCGCAACATGTTATAGTTACACTGCTCAGCAGCTTTATCGGGAACAATCTGGTTGAAGTATTATTCATTCATTCATTCCATACACAAATGATACCTCTTCTTTTCCTCCATATCCATACGTTTGAGTCAAGAGAAGACTATCTTGAATAATGATAATATTGGGATGCACACATGTGACGCTATAAAAGCATTAAGCAAAAGTACACAAAATCCCCTGATCTGCCTGATTTTAGGTTGGTTGTTGCTGGGTACGTTCCAACAAAGAAGGGTTTCTTTTTTGTCTGATAGTTATAAATGATCTTTTCCCCTTTTATTCTTCTTATCCTTTCTTGCTTCACATCTTTTTTTGATTCGTATCGTTCCTTTGTGCAATGTGCAAGTGTATCCATGTGTGCTCCCTCATGTGAAGTTCGACGAAGCAATAAGCAATGCAGGGAAAGTGCACAAGCTTTAAAAATATGGATGGCTTGGCTGAGGCATACGCCTACGTTCCTTTGTGTAAATGAATAATATTTCTCCTTGGATTTTTATATGCTTTCCGTTTCGTGGTGTCGTTAAATTGTATCTGAATTCGGAATGTCGTGTTTTAATACGGGACTGTTGTAAAAGAAGCGTATGCCAAGAAGAAGACTGCCATCAGCAGAAGGAACAGGATTGAATATCCGAGATAATGATACTGCCACTTTATCCATACCATTTATACACGTGACATCGTAAAAGCAACCTATACAATATTACTTTTTTCCTGCTGATACAGCCAAGGAGAGGTTATATGATAGCGTTGTATCAATATCGTTTTATTCAGCTAATAAAATGTATTTTACGAGGAGAAGATAGGTTTCTCCCGTTTCTCCTCTCCCTTTTTTACTTTGCACTTGTTAAAAACGTGAAACTGTCACTTCACACAAGGTCTTTAAGCCCTCTTGAGAAGAAGAATCACACGGGGAGTTGAGATACGTATAACGAATAGGAGGAGTAGCAAGGGAAAGGAAGTATTGTTTCCTTTGCTACTTTCCCTATGCACTGCAGTGATGCAAGTGCATTTATCTATAAAGCTTAGGAAGAGATAGAGAGGACGATAATACTTCTCATTCGTTATTATTATCGGCGCAACAAAGCGCATCTCTCTGGCACTGCATTCTTTACTAAATCCAGAGCGCATTTAGCCCCAAATGACATTGCTGCTGGAGATAGATATTATGCCACCCAAAAATAGAAGGAGTGCTCAATAAATGTGGAACTCGCTTATGTTGACCAGGGTTATTTTTGGGAGAAGGTGGGAAAAGAAAGAAGGAAAAAATGATGATCGTGACAGTCATTACGGTTTTGATTCTTAAGTGCAGTACTTTTCCACGAAGTATATGCCATTGAAAGTGACAGCCAAGGGGGTTCTCAAGAAGTCTTCTGATTGTTATTGTGTCGTTGGGGTTTTTATTCCTAAGAAGATGTGAATTGGTGGAGCCAAGCTTTTCACGGAATTCATTATTTTATCGACTCGCTTACAATTTTCTTGTTATTCACGCAGAATGTAGCCTTCCTCATTTGAAAAAGAAGCTGTCGTGAAACTTGATTATTCAAATTTGAACAGAATATTCATAATTACTTAGGCTGTCTGGATTTTGTTCTGAAGTGCACTTTAAATTTTCAACAAAATGTCCGTATTTTTATGTATAATGAATAGTCTGCAGAATATGATTGATTAAAGTCAGACATTTTAATTGCAATCTATCGGTTATGCTTACTAAAAGTTTCTAGAAGTATAGACTTTATTCAAATCATTTTCTGTTACTAA
Source organism: Orchesella cincta (assembly GCA_001718145.1). Classification (NCBI taxonomy): domain Eukaryota; kingdom Metazoa; phylum Arthropoda; class Collembola; order Entomobryomorpha; family Orchesellidae; genus Orchesella; species Orchesella cincta. Next base: position 117,738 of record LJIJ01000250.1, on the reverse strand, counting down.
AATATGAATCAAATTTACATACTTGGTAAAATACATAAAATACAGATACTACCGCAGAATTTGGGGAAAGGGACCTGCCAAAATTATAATTAATTATCTGCGAGTTAAAAAATGAGTGCCTTTCAAACTAAACAAAACCTCTAGGAAAAAAATTATGCAAGTTTCTGTTTAAAATACGAATGATTTAAATGAAAATTTCGACGGGATTTAATTGAAGTTATAGAATTTTATTGCTATTTAGTTCTAGGTTTCTTGCATACCAAACTATTATTAGCAGTATATTAATGTGTGATTATTTTCTTGTATTTGCAGATAATAATGGTGCTGAAGCATCGGGATTAGTGATACCACCGGTGGCGCTTAGTCTCTCCCCCTCTGGAACACTTTCCGAGGTCTCCGGGCTGGCCGGTCAGAGTGTTCGACTCGCATGTCAACTTAGTCACGACTCCTGCGGAAGTATCCACTCAATCAAGTGGTATCGAGCTGATAGGAGAGTTTATATTTTTAGTGAAAGTGCCTCCATATCGAGAGCGGAAGATGATTTGGCGGATCGGTAAGCACTCCTCATTTTCTTTTACTACAAACACTTTTTTGTTTCAAATCAGGAAAGTAGTGTCTACACCATAAAAGAATGTTACTGACATATTTCAAGAATTAAAACAGTGAACGAAGCTTGCTCCGCATTCATATTCCAAATTATGTTGAGAGAAGGAAAAATACGTTAAGCCATAAAGAAGATGATGGCATGCCAGGGCAGCAGAGACTACTCATTTCCTACCCAAAAAGTTAGCATCTTTATCAGAAAGACAATTTAGTTTTCTTGAAAGAAGAGACATAAAACCGCGAAAACCTCGACGAAGCTTGGAAGAAGGAAGCTTGTATTTTGCCATTTTTTTCTTGAGGTTGCTTGTGAAGAATTCCAAAGAAGGTCTTGCTCACTTCAACTGCTGCATTAATAATAATAATGTCGGTAATATCCTCGAAATTACAAGACTTCTTGACAGTTTAAGACATTTCCCGTTTCTTTATGCCATTCCACTCACTCTTCCCCTGCTCCCTCCATACTTTAGTTTAGTTTCTTCTCCGTTCTCATCTGATCTTTCAATGATGTGCTCCATTATTATACTTTTATGTGTATTACTCTGCTCCTCTCTTCTACAACCCTTTATTTACATGGTTGCTCTTCCCAGAGTCGGGTTGTCTGTTGCTGCAATCCATTCCTCTATATCCACAATTCGCATTCTACCTACCTACAACATGGTTTGGTTTTTCCTAAGTGAGATACAACTCTCTCTCCCTTATGGACTCTTTATTTCTCGAAACATTTTTAGATTTTTTTTACAAAGATGTGTGTTTCCGCATAACTTTCCCTTTCTTTTTACTTTCCGTGCAGAACAAGATCATTATGAATGAATCTATTGCAGTCAACCATAGCTTAGTGTGTGTACATATCCCCTTTTCATACAACTTGGCATGGCATGTCTTGCTCTTCTTCTCTGGTTGGTTTGGCATTGGCATGTGATACACCGCCACACATTTCTCACATGCTACCATTCATTCCTCCTGTCTGATACAAAATACAGCTGCCGACTCGACACACTTTTTTTCCTCTTCTTCTTCTACTACTACAAGTACATTATCAAAGGAAAGTAAGTGGCAGTGTATGAAGACGTAGCAACCAATAATGCTATAAACTGGAGGAACAATCAGCTTGGGAATAAATATATAGAGGCAGCTCAACTCCATTATGGGTTGTGTGTGTGTCTCTGATGTGCACTTTACTTTTGTTTGACTTTCGCTTTGGCTATCCCATTTTATTAGGGGAAAGGAGAGAGGGAATATGGCTTTTTTGCAAAAATAATTTTGCTGGAATTTCTCCGTCATTAGTTATGAGAAGGATGGGATGGGAATGGGAGCGAGCAGATTTCATTCTTGAATGGAATACAGTGTTGCTCTTGCTCATATTATTATTATATGCTGACTTTCTACCCACGAACTTGCTGTTTTCTATATAGAAAATGATGTTTATCCTTGTTTCGTCTTAGTTAACTAAAAACTGAGGACGATGACTACCCTATATCTAGTCGCACTCAAGTGTAATGATCATCCAAACAGGTTTCGTTGCCAGCAGTGAAAGTCAGAGTTGGTAGTTGAGTTCAAATCCGATGCTGCTGGTTCTTGTTGTGAAGGCTAGACTATGGTGGTAGAGAAATCTGTAGAGGAGAGTGTAATAGAGTATAGTAGTTTCCCAATTTTATTGCTTTGCTTGGCCTGTAGACAATTCAGGAGAAAAGTGAGGAACATAATCGCTCGGCAAGTGTGCATGTGTGCTATATTTATTCGAATGTATGGCTCTGTTTTTGGATACAACTGCCTGCCAACGAAATGGATTTAGGATTTTGGCTACCGACACACTACAACACATTTCAATCCAGCTGAATTTGCTGGTTATTGCGGTTATTCCATGTGTATTTTTGATTATATTGTTATGGGCGGATGGAATGATTTTCATCCGCACAATAACACCGGCCAGTTTAGATGGACAGCTTACATACATATGCATGAGTCTGGAGTTTGTTTCTTTTGAGAAACGTGTTGGCGCATTGGAAAGTTATTTCTTCATCTGTTTTTGGAAATGTGAAATATAACCTTCGGTAAAAAAAATTGCCAGCAATAGTAATATAGTAAATATTGTATTGTTTGATGACTGCGTCAAGCAATTTTTTTACACTAATGGTAAGAAATATGATGTGATGAAGGTCAAACAGGTAGCGCTGGTCTAGTTACATAAAGAAAGTGGATGTCGTAAGTTTTTTTTTTCATTTTCATTTCAGTTTTGCGTACGTTTTCTCGCAACGCAAAAATTGCTGAAGTATATCTTTTAAAAATTCATTTCTACAGAGTACAAAACATTTGAAATAAGTAGAGCTTAAAACTCCCACTGAGCTTAAAACTGTCTCTACTACTTATCTCCACCCAACTTCACCTCGATCAGATTGGCATGGCTGTCCAAGCTTATCCCATCCTCATTCTCGTCAAAATCGTCAGTGGCATTCCCCATCTTGAACGAGATTACCAAAAAGAACCAAAAAAAGATTGCAAAAGGCTTTCACTTTCTTGCAAAAAAGAAAGTAGTAAAAGTTTAAAGAAAAAAAGTTCAATGTTGTCTTTGTCGAGGTTTGTTTTCATGCTTATTATAAGTTAAAATTGGATTCCTTCTTGTAGTACTACTTGAGCAAGAACTAGAAGACTCTCTCTTTCTCCTCGTAATAAATTCTAGACGAGCAAAGAAAACACTTTTGAGATTATATGGACTTCGCTTAACTTGATGCTAGTATATATGCATTCTTATACTCAACGCACTCTTTTTTCGCCATTCAATACATTGTTCCAGTCTATCGACCATGTCGCCTAGAAAGATCGTCTTGTTCCATCATCATCATCATGAGAAAGAAACTGGAAACGTTGCTTAAGGGCAAAAAGAGCTTGTGAAGAAGAAGAATACTTACTCAACTCCTGTTGTAAATACCTTTTTTCTCTCTTTCGTTTACTCTACCTACTTTTACACAATGATCACTCAGTCAGTCAACAGAAGCATGCATGTGTTCACTACACACAAAGCCATCGATTTTCTATGACTTGACACAATTATTCTGCCTCTCTAGCTCTAACCTCCAACATCTCTACTACTATACTTCTTTTTTTTTTGCTTCCGTTTCTTTTCAAATCACTCAGATATCGTGTGATGTTGAGTTGATGTGATGCTTTGCTCTCTCTCCTCAAAATGAAAGAGTCTGGCCTGACTGCCTGTTACATTTTTACACACCACATGATTCGATTCCAGATTTGATGGCTCGATCTCTCTTGTTTTTTTCAAGAGTGTCAACTGCATTCGTTTGCGTCGTATATTGTATGCCTCTTCGTCCATGATGATTGCAATGCGGTACTAAGACCAAGACCAACTATGACTAGTTGTTTTATTTCCCTTGCTCTTTGCCCTTCTTTCCGTTTCTTGTTTTTTGGTTTACTCTACTCATCTCAACAATTCCCCCATGTCTATTCATCTGGTTTGGTTTGTTTTTAGAGCGAGAAAAAGAAACTATTTCTTCATTGTTATTTTCTTATCTACAACGAACACAATGTTTTAGATTACGATTATATATAGGAAAGGTCTCGGTGAAAGGCGAACAGGCTTTATCCTTGTTTGAGTTTGAATTCCAGATTTTTTGGATGGAAATGTGTTTTCCATTGAAAACAACATTCATGACAGTATGCTGTAATGTGTTGTTTGATGAACAAGATTTTTTTCTTAAAGACGAAACTTCATTTTGTGTGATGACATTTTTTCCCTTTTTCCCAAACTGCTTTCTCCGTTGCATCCTCCATGTTTTGTTTTTCCCTTTTGATTTTTGTACCAGTGTTTTTTTTTCATTTCAACTCTTTTTGTTGGGTTGGTGGTTGATAAGCGTTAGACAAGGAAAAGCTTTGGGTTTTCCCAGCCAGGAAATTATATAATTTCCTTGTGTATGATGTTTTGCAGCAGATGCTTATCGTTTCTGTCCGTGTTTTTCAGGAAAAACAATAATAATCTTGTTAGATTAGACGACGACAGGCGTTTTCATTCTGCTCTACATAACGTATGTAAATGCGTTTTACAACTCTGGAACATCCGACACACACATCTCTGCATCTGATGTGATTTGACTTTAAGAAACGGAAATGGGTAATTTTTTGAAGGAAACCGTCATCCAAAAATATTCATCATCTAATTTTCCAAGCATGCAATTTCATCATCAACATAATTCTTATATGTTGAGGAGCTTTCCTAATAAAAATAAATAAATAAATCATAATTTTTCATAGCATTATAATGTGAATCAGAGCTGAAACCAGTCAGTCAGCCCTTTTTCTAGAGGCAGCAGTCCCCGTCACAAAAAAGCAGGTCATAATAATATTCACCAACTTTTAGAGCTCACGAAACGGCGGTTCCGCTGTGGAGTTCCGTTCCAAAACTGCGACTCAACTCTGCTCGCAATCAGACACCATACTCTACACACCACACACATTGCACATATGAAGCAGTTAAAATGGTTTAACTCAACGAACCCATCCATAGACACATGAATCTCTAGTATGCATATTTGAAACTTTGAAAGTGCTTTTATTATCCTTACTGCATTACGTGATGCGTTTCACTTTCCATTCCTTTTTTTCTGTGAGGAAAGTTGGCAAAGTGCAGATGTGAAATGTGATATATATATTGGATCTCATATGAGAAGACCCAATAAGAAGACATTAAGAGACTGTAGTAAACTTAAGCCTCCTTCTTTATAAAAAAGAAAAGACGTGGCTGGAAACTATATATATGTGTTGCTTCTTCTAGTTGAAAGTAGATCACATAGCAAATCGTATCTTGTATCCCATCCCATTGCGAGTTTCAAGGAAAAAAGGGAACTAAAGTGAGAGAGATAATGATATTGAATATTGCAGAGGGAGAGAGAGAGATGTGCAATAATGTAGCTTCGACTTGGACTCTAATGCACTTTTGTTACTATTGCATTTCATTCTTAGAGACCTACTATATATTCATGTGTACAAAACCATCGGTTGTTAAAAAATGAGTATATTTTATACGAAACTGGTTCCCTCCCTGGAGAACATAGCCAAAACATATTGAGCGACCTTTTGTGCTCGTTTCCGTTTGACCCAAACATGTACGTACACAGACATGCATTTTGTTTTGGTTTCTTCCCATCGGCAACATCAGCTTCTGACTGCTGCATTCTCGGGTATAATTCGGGTTCTCATATCAGCAGCTGCAATGTGATATCTCTATGCACTTACTCCCAAAGTTTATGTGTAATTTAGCAAGTTAAGAGGAATGGATTTTTTCTCTTAAGTCGAGTAAAGTAGTCCACGTGCGGAAAGCGATATAGATGAGTAAAGTAGGTTACTGAGACCGACTGAGAGTATTAAAGCATTACGAAATAGGAGCGTGCGAGTCGTGAGTGACTACAGTTTTATTTCCTGGTCTCAATTCTCTGTTGGACTGGCAGAGCATTTTACGGATGTTATGTACCAACGAAAAATGTGAGCCAATGGCTCACTTCCACTTTTCTAAGTGAAAACGGAAGAAACCAAGGAAAAGCTTTTTGCTATATTCAGTGTCTTACAAGACTCATTTTCTTGTACGTAACTAATATATTATTCTCGTACACTTAATGTGATGCTATCGCGTTCCATTACTTTTTTCAGTGTTTTATACACCCAATTTTTTAGCCTTCTTTCGCCTAATCGCCTCTCGCACTATGCTTCAAGGTCAATAGTCCATGAGTTGTGATGAAGGTGTCACTTTGTGATTGTCACTTACCAAATAAAAATAACACCAACCTTTTTCGTATAATAGAACAAATCTTATCTCATGACAATTTACATTTTTCTTAGTCTATGTATAATTTGAAATCCGTTTAAAAGAAGTACTTTGGCAAAATATAAATAGTATATTAGTAGATAGCTCCATTAATTCTTCGTAGTAAGCTTAAATCATGGATGAAAAACAACTTTCATTTTATGTCACTATGCTAAACTAGTATCGAAAAAGGGAAAGCAGCTGACTCTGACACCCAGTTTTCCTCACAATCCCAATCAAAACGAAAGCTTGGGAAATGGTCACAGTGTCTGGAGCAGATTGAAATGGAAGACTATGGGCTATTGACACACAATGTAGCATCATCATCCTATAAAACTATTTTATACTAAAATATATATATATATAGGTTAGTGAAACAAGAGGGACGAGTTAAGTCAGCGCAAAGAAAGTTGAGTATTGAGATTTCATTTCTCAAGTCGACAGGAGTCGTTATTTGGTTGAGACGATGACGATGAGACCTGCAAGTAAGAGTGTATATTCATAAAACTGAGTCGCTATATGGTTACAGCATAAAAGAAGAGAAAGTCCTCGCCTCCAAACTTTCTCTTATAAACTTGGTTTGGAATTCAGATGGAAAAGGAGAGCGACTCCCATTAATTCCCTTGAGCTAACATAACACTGCAATCCAATGCTAGTCACATACAGTGTAACGTATTATGGTTTCAACAGCAGCCGATTCCTCGACTGGAAACTGGGATGTGCATATGTATGACTATGACAAGAATCATTATAGAGGAGAATGTAATGTTAGCTATGCATGTACATGACATGACATTAAGCCACTCTATCGGCCGATGCAGACGCACACATTGCATGGCACATTGTAAAAACGCTCAGATCTGAGAGATATTCCAATGGAACAATTTTAGCCCGAGATTTCCCTTCCGAGCCAGCCAAAGACTTAATATCCTGTCGAGCTATTTTTCTCCTTTTCTGACTAAGTAAGAATATCCGACCCACGGCTAAAACGGTGGCATTCACATTCACTTTGTCTTTTAACTTACGCCAATAAGTTTAACAATAAAAAGTGTTATAATAGTAGCAGCCAAAACCAAGCCGAGCCTCATCTGAAAACAAAAGAAATGAAGATGCTCCACTCGAGAGTAGACCTATTTCGATCTATTTTGCACAATCTCGCTTCGAAGAATCTATATATGAAGGAGAGGCTACGTGCTTGTCAATTTTCAGAATTCTTTTGGGAACAGGAATTGATTCTGTGTACAACACGCTCACACATACCTACTCACGCAACTGCCTGCTGACTTTTATAGAGTAAACTGAGTTTTTGTAAAATGAAGAGAGTAAAGGAACAAGACGCTTTACGTCAAATCCCTCAAGCAGACTCTGCATGTTAAAAGAATACGCAATCAGGATCAAAACAAATATCAAGATTCAATCCGATCACAGACAGAGAAAACAGGTAGCTCAGACTAGGCGTGTGTTGCCAAATGTGCGTATATTCGCATAGGACATTCCTCAATCGATTCCTGTTTAGGTAGAATTTCCCAGGTAAAATTGACAAGATCCGGATTACCTTGCTAAAGCCATAAATCACGTGGCTACACTACACTACTATAAAATTCATAAAAACCACCCATTATTCTACAGTGAAAAAATTTAATGTGCTGAATTTCAACAACCCACGTTGTTGAGGAAGCAGAGGATTACACAAATGACGCAAAGTAAATAATCTCACCTGCTGGCTAGGCTCTTGGAAAGTGGTGCTCAGTCAGTGTAGCTAATATTTTATGCAACAGTGCGAAACTTTTTTGGGTGGTAGGTAGGTATATGTCATCATCTGCATATATTATAGTATGCCTATATGGATTTAGCATTTTGCTCACTCTCTCTGTCAGTGGCTTAGCAAAGATTCCAAAGAGAGTTGGTAACTTTGCATAATATGCATTTGAAAAGGGTTGGAAAGTTGGGATTGAGCAGTGAAAAGACGACCAGACCAGACCACACACGTATCATTTCATGCACACTGACACAGTTCTCCCACCACACCTTGGGAGACTGCTACTACGTACGTAGTTCTTGGAGAATAATGACAACAACAAGCAGCCAACTTTTTGTGGGTGAGACTTGGGACGTTTCGTAACTTGCAAAAGGGACCATTCTCCTTTTGTGTAAAATGGAGAATGGTGAGTATAAAAAAGGAGGAATAAAATGCATGCATGTGTATGAGGTGCCATGAATTTTGCATGTAATCTTTGAATAGCTTTGCTATTACCACTCATGCTTTATATGTTATATATAATAATATTATTATTATTACTCTCTCCTACTTTGCCAACCAGGACTTTTTTTGTAGACCACACCACGTACATACTAGAATTTTTTCACACAAGCCCAAAGAAAGTTTCTCTTTTATATTATTGTATGAAAGGAAACCTTCTCCTTTCTAGTTTCTCCGTTTAAGGAAGGAGAACCAAGGAAAAGTCTCAGGAGAAAGTTGGAAAACTGCACTTGCTGTTTGGTGAATTCAATTGCATACCATTTCAATATAGATTACGTGATTGTCATGCCAGAAGCTATGGTTGTCCTATGTCGGGGAAAAAAGTGGAGTAAAAACCACCACCACCACTTGCCTAGTTTCTTTTTTTATTTCGGTAGGGAAAAGGATATAGGTTGAGCTGAATATAGTAATAAAACATTATGCTGTGTATGTTGTATCAATATATATAACGTAAGCATTTTTATCTCGAGTAATGTATGTCGGATTGGAAAGCAGGAGAAAGCAAAGAGCCGCACTTGCCATTATCCACCACCATCACCGCCACACTAGACGGAAGGACATGGACATCTCGCTCTACATTATCTATATAGGGAATACGAGAATATGCGTTATTATTATTATTGGATTCTTCCGTTCAAAGGCCTTTCTCATCTGGGTGTACTCATAGGTAGAGCAAGGAAGTGTGTGTGTGGAAGGGAAAGAAGGAGCGAAAGTAAAATGAGGAAAATGCCAAGCCAATATTAGATTCAGGACAGAGGCTTCTTTCTCTCTCCAAAGGTCTAAAACTGGTTGAGTGTAGGGAAAGAGAGGAATCACCTTCAATTGAACTCATGATGAGAGAAAAAACGACGAGTCTACTGGCCTAACTAATAAAAAAAGGAAATTGGAAAGTGGAGGTGGAATCGTTCGTGTCTATATACCACACAGTGTGTGAGGAGCTGAGGTAGAGTAGTAGGTCGGTAGTTACCGAAAACGCAAAAACGATGAGACTGCAGAGCTCGTTGTGAATGACTTTTTTTCTAGTCATACTACAAAGTTAGCCATAGAGTCTTGTTTTCTCTCTAGCTGCTGACCTGATTCCTTTATTGAATTTGAAAGTAGAAAGCAATGGTAATATATGGATATATAATGCTGGGTTGCAATGGGGCAACCTCAGAATAAAAGGGATACGCAGATGTACAACGAGAAACAGCTGGAGCACTTAAAGAGAAAGATGGAATAGAAGCGCTGATTTGGTTTTTGGGTGTTCGGCTGAAGCTATATAATCTTTTTCGTGGAATAGTGAATTGGTTTGCTCACGTTGAGCTGGATTTTTTGTTTGTGGCCAGGCATGGCGTGGAAGACCAATCAATTTGGTTTTAGACATGGAGTTTCCAGGAAAGAGTTGGAAGAGAGACGCACGTGTCTATTTGTATTCAATTTTCTTAGGACTTTGCGGTCTTACTCAGAAATTTTTTTTTGCTACGACTTTCTCTCTCCTTCATGCTTGTTGGAGCTGAGCTGTACAAAAGTGATTAAGTACAAGCGTTACCACACCATACCACTTTCTATGGAAATGGTCATGGTGGCAATCTGATGGAGAGTGGGACTTGATTTGAGCGACCCTATTGCTCCAATTTGGCACAAGTCGTTTCACATTCGCTTTTGCGTAACTGTTTCTTTGATCAGCACATTAGAAATGCATAGCTACGCAGGCATAGAGGTATGTGGTCACTTTCTCATGAATTGAAAGGCATATTCAAAAAGGAAGTGTAATCAAAAGTTCGTTAAGATGAAATTGATACGGATTAGAGCATTATTGGCAGTATAAGCACTTGGAACGCACGATTATAACCTGTCAACTTCAATACTGCTTGAGTTATACGTCAAATTGTATATTATACAACGTAAAAAAACACTGTAGAATGTAGATTCTAATAAATCCTCTGAAGTAAGTGTAGATTCTAAGGCATTCCTATTAATTTTTAGTTTCTTCAAACCAAAAATTGGAACACAGTCTTGTATTACTGGCGCCTGAAACCTTTAAAAAACTAATAAACATATCTACTCCCTATTTATAGCGCACCGTCCCAGTGACGTTATGCAGTCAACATGCTGGTGACTCCGTCGATGCCCTGTCTGCTGCTGACATTCCTAATTAATCGCTTTTTGTTTTCATCATGGAGCCATTGCCAAACTAGTCCATATTTTATACCTCGTTCCCATCACACATATGCATCGCACATTCATCACGGAAATAATTTCTCTTTTCTCCGTAATGGCTTTTATTCTCATCGTCATCATGAGCACCTCATTTGCCAAAGCCAAAAAGCCACTAGAAAGATACTCATTAGTTTTTGAAATTGGAATGTTAAAGCATGCACCTGAGGTTTCACAAGAGCCGACAGACGTGCCAACATGAAGCCAAACGAATGTCATTTCTTCCTTCATAATTTGCTTTCCCCAACCAACTTCCGTTGAGTTGCTGTAGCCTCATACCAGCAGCAGATTTACGCTAAAACTTTCGCAACATACATACTTTTTGAAGGATTAACCTCTCTTTCCCAAAGTTTTGTGAGGAGCAGATCCCACATCAACTTTTTGTTCACTTCACACTCTACTCGGCAGTTCTCCTTGAATTATTATGATGATTATTAAGTCATGTTGTTATAGCCGTCATGACATGATGACTGGTTTTGTGTATCAACATCATTTGCATAATGTTTCTCACTGATTGTTATATCATTACAATGTGTACGTGAGCAAGCACACCATATTCCCATTCATCATCACCTCACGACCTTTGGACCAAGCCACAACCACCCAACAAAATATTACTCACTCACAGTGACAGTGCATAATTTGAACGCCGAAACTATAGGAAAGTGGCGACATGCAATAACATTTTTTAAAATATTAGATTTTGCTCTACTAACAGCGTAATAAGTTCTTGATGACTTGATAGATATAATAGTAGGCCTTTGTAAATGCGTTGTTTCCTTTGCGTGTAGAACAGAATTGCATTGCATGTCCGTGTGAATGACTTTCTCCCAAAGTTCAATTAAGTGTGAACGAGCCAAGCACGGAAGTAGGTTAGGTATTAACTCATTCGCACATCGACTCAATGACTTTGTGTCTACAAACTAATAAAACACTTGTACATTATTATGTTATGTGTGGTAATCCAGGAGGCTTAGCGTACGCTCCTAGTCATAATAATCTAAGCTGCCACCACATTTTATAGCCTTCACATGGAATATTGTGTGACCCAAGCAGATTGTAAGAATTTCAGGGGAACATTTTTTCGCAAACAAAAAGCATCTTTTAAAACAATGAACTATATAGGTAGGTAGGTTTGTAGGTCAATAATTACAGAATCCATAAAGCACGCAGGAAAGGGCTGAGAGATAGATTGGAGGATAGCGAGACGTACAGTTATTAATCATCGTGAATAAAGAGCGAGCAAAGCCAACTCAAGCCAGGGCCGTCGCAGCAGCATCACAGTTGGGTTACCCGTTAGTTACCTCTTCTAAAATAACTTCTTGTTCTTGTGTGCAGGAAAAAGAGAAATGCTCCATGCAATATGGTAGGGAAAAGGAGTGGTTGCTCTTGTTCTTTTGTACACACGAAATTTAATTGAATAAAAGGAGAGTAGGAGCAAATCCCATTGCAATGTCACACAGGTCATTATCTATTCAACGATGTGTATATATACTCACATCTTTCGGTATAACCATTTCATTTCTCTTCTTCTCTCTCTCACTTTATTAGAATCTTGTTGAAACAAGACCTTCTTACAAAACGTTACATTTCCATGTCATGCATTAGTTCGTAGCCCCACCGCCCGCCTTACTTTTCTAGATTATCCACCAAATGTGGGTCACCCGGTTTTCCTCTGTTTCTTCATTCCTGCTGTCTCAAAAATCCAAATAAATCCTCCCCTTTTTTCTTTATATAAACATGGCGAAAAATAAAATATACGTTAGTTAAAAAACGGGTGAAAGAAAGGAGTGCTGAAACTTTTTTTTTTGGAAGAGTACACATCCATGTACATGTTATTATATTGTTTGATATATCCCCCCGGAGAAGGAATTCGTTTTTTATACTTGTTTTTCCTGCTGTCTTCTTCGGATAAAATTGCATAAGTATATAAAAGAAAAACAAGCAAACAAAAAAAGGAGCATGGCGGTAGTGAGAGCAGGAGGATGCCAATTTATCTCGTGTGTGTAACTGTAGACGCCTTTTTCACATTATACCATCATCTCAGCATCCTACTACCAAAACAATATAACATTTTTTAGTTTGAAACAAGAGCAAAAACAGAAAAGAGACAAATAATATGTTATTCTGGAGTCCTAGTTGTTTTTTTAAAAAAGAAAGTAAAAAGGCGAAGAAAGGAAAGTTTAGTTACAATTCATGATATGTATCCTATCATGTTATGTTCTCTCTTGCTCACATCCAATCTAATCCACATCCTTGAATGAGGTGGAGAGCGGAATCTCATCCCTTCGTTCCTTTTGGCCTATTTCAAAGGACGAACCTTGGGAAAAAGTGGATAAATTACGGCTTGTTTCAGAATTTTCCTTCTTCTCTCAAATCTTATTCCATTCCAAAGAAAATCTCTGGTAAATATATTGAACAAAGTAATTACAACTACAATGAAAAAGTGGAACTCAAAAGTCTCTTGATCTATCTGGCTCGGGTTTACTTTTCTTGGGAAAAGGACAGAGATGATTACGTACGAGAAAGGAGATGGACTACAACTGTCATACTCTTTGAAAAGTGTTTACGACCGAGAATGTATATGCCCAAGAAAGGATATATCAATCTTTCTTTGACTGTTTGTGTAGAAGGTAAAAATACAAAGCCGAAGGCTTACACTAACGTGCGAGCAGGAGGAAAGAAATGAGAAGCAAAAATATTTTCCCCTACATTAAAAATTCAACAACGGATCATCTGTCTTCCGTGAATGAATCTACCTTCTGCTATGCTACTCTCAATATGTTTAAACTCAACATAGGTCTTAACTGCTGGAGGATATAAGTGGGTAGATCGTTCGTGCGGATTCTGTTTTGGAAGACTTCCTTTTTTGTCTTGTTGTTTTCATTGTAAACACTTTTTTGAGCTATGTTGCCAGCTATTTGTAGAGAAGGAGACGGACGATGAAGGTGCCCTCGGGGAGGAAACATTCACTTTTATGATGCACCATATGTCTCTCTTTCCGTCTCAGAAAAGGGAAAACTTTTCCCGTCTACATTTCTTCTTCCCTGATTTTCCCGTATTTACTTTTTTACCCATGTCGATCGTGAAACTGCCTTAAAAACTTGCAATTTCACTACAGGCATTTCGTTTCAATTGTGTGAGGTGGGGATTCTACCAACGTACCAAGAATATAAACTCATTGCTCACAAAGTTTGAAGGTCATCTTGACAAGAAAGGATTCACTAAATGTAGGGAATGGCTAGGTTGAATTGCGTAAATAGGGAACATTGATCTGATATGTAACGTAATGGGATTGAATATATATAAGTAACCAATTTTTCTTTTCACTTTTTACAGAGCCCAGCTGAAAATGGAGAAGAACAGTAGTCTAGCGGAGCTCGTAATCAATCCGTTGATGATTGCTGATGAGGACCTGTACAAATGTGAGGTAACGTATTTGGAAGCCAAAGAGCATTGTGCGCTTCTCCAGTCCATCCGACTCAACACTTTCGGTAAGTAGGCTTAAGAATATTTTCACGAACTAATTTGCTTTTTGCTAATTTGCAGTATAAAAATGCCAATATTAAATTTTTTTGATATATTTAAAATGTGATTGTAAAGGTACGTCGTCCGTTTCCCGTCTATTCAGTTTATGTTTTTTATCAGCCACATTCAATTCACTTACTTACGTTCATTATTTCTTATAAAAATGTGAATTTGAAAAGGTTGTTAGGCGAATGAACCCAGCCGTAATGTTATATGAGGGAAGTGTGGTGATTCTGTTGGAAGAAAAGTAGTATTTAATAAATGAATGCACTTTTCTCCTTTGTAATATGGCTTCTGGCTCCATTCCATGAGCAAATGATTATCATGCATTTTACACACACAAGAGCTGCTCGTAATATCCTCTTCCATCACATCACTAAACTGGAGAAGGAGTTGAATTGCTACCCTTTGTACTTTCTATAGCTCTCATCCCATCCAGCAAAAGAAAAAGTTTACGATGTGAAAATAGCAATATACTTGCCATTAAACTCCCTTAATATTACCATATACTACTTTTTTACTAACTTAGCTCTCAAACTCTTCTTCTTCTTCTCGTCCAGTTTCCATTTCGCACAATGGAATCATTTAGTATATATCTCGTACGTATCTTTCTGCTGAAACTGTTGTATTTTTTGGATCAGATTACGTGGCGTGTTTGTGGACTATGGAAAATATCTGTGGTTGAGGTTGAGCATCGTCCAAATCTGTAGAATGAAGCATAAAACGTGTACATATATCTTCATTGTATACACCCATTGTGTACATTCTTCATCCAACCATGCATATACGGAGATTGGGATTTACTGCGGGCGTTGCGTAGCTCAGCACTTTCCTTTGTCTTGTTAACGAGCCATTACGGTCACTTGGGGAGAGTTTAAAAAATACCTTGAATGAGCTCAGATAGTCATTGTCCAGTGAAAGTCGGGATTACGTGGACATAAGAGGGTTATTGGAGGAGAGAAAAATTATTGATATTTATAATCGCTTGCTGACAATTAACTTTTTGCTACAGTTAGACGCCATCAAGATTTAAATGTACTCAAAATAAATTTTATGATTCAGCAGATCTCCAGGTCATTTATTCTGCGTTATAACGAATATGATTTGAATTGTTACAAATACCACGTTTTCATACGTACCATCATTTGTTTTTCTGTTAGAAAGTCATAATATTTTGCTCTGGATTGTGTGAACAAGAAGCATCTGGTGAAAGCAAAAGGGCGTTGACTTTTTCCATTTATCTTTCATCAGACCTTTCATTTCCTTTTCCTTTCCGTTATTTACCACTTTTCCAACAAAAAACAGTGTCTGCCATTGCTTGCACTACCATATTATGAAATGAATGCATGTTTTGTTGTCATACATGCTATTCGCGGCACACACACTGCAATGATAAAATTCAATATATACAGCTCGTATGGGAATGTTGAACATGAGCAAAGAGGAAAAGTGGGACCCTTTTATCTTAATTAATGAGAAAATTTATTATCCATTTCCTTCTTGTGAGATATTTTTAAATTAATTATTTTTCCCAGAAAGTATAGCTCGCAATGGGACTTTGGTATGTCCACACTCTATCCCTACTCGACTTGGTATGAAGAATGCTCAAGTTTTTTTTGAAGCAGTGGAGCTTTTGGAAAAAGGCTTATCATCACGTAATAATAGAGTAGTGTATATATAAGTACCTAGGCGTGTCGTCATCGTCATCCTCCATGTTTATTTCATGTATTTCAGCAAGCCAAAGCCAAGGTAATTAATAGCATAGAAAAAGAGAAGCGAAGCAGAGTGTGATGTTATGTTGGTCTTGTTGTTAGTAGGCATGTTATGTTAGTGGTTGATTTGAGTAATGCCCATGTTACGCCTTGTTACATCAACTTTAAGTATTCCAAAGACGAACAGAAAAAGAAGATAGATTTTGTTGCCGTCGCTTTTTTTCTCCGGTGCTCTAATATATAACTACCCTGAAGAAATAAATGTGTGATGTGATGGAAGACAGTGTTCTGGCAGAGAAGATTCTTGTGGAAATGAGAGGAAGCCTCTTGAGCTCTTGCCTCTTTTCTCGACTTCCTCCTTTTCACTCTTTCCCCACATTATATAATATTATGGGAATAGGGTTTTCTTGTTCTTGGCTACTCATTTTAGTTGCTTCATCCTCATCTTCTTCTCTTCCTCCTTCTCAGTCCAAGTTTGAGAATGAGGAGAAAGTTTGCCAAAAACTTGAGCTAATCACATTACGTGTGTGATTTCCCTGTTGGAAGAGGAGAGTAATGAAATCGTACCTTACAAATACTATGTAATACCAAGTTTTCTTTTGGACACAGAAAGAGAGAGGAAATGTTGTGAAAATTTATCTCCAGCTCTTGAAAACCCCCAACCCTTTTAATATAGCTTTATATTCATACCATAGTGTGTGTGAAGTAGTGCAGAAGTCGATTTTCTTTTGAGTCTCAAGTTCATTGAGGGATTTCTCGAGTACCGATTATAGAATCCCTTTAATTCTACCTGTTCACTGTGTATAATTATTTGCAGCAAAACTTTTTCTTCAAGACATTATAAATGTTAGCTTCTGAAATGTATAAAAATAATTTCTTTTGAATGAATTAACTTGGTAATTAGTTTATTTAGAAGGATTTACAACATTTCAATACAACACTCATTCAATTCTCGTGATTGTGTTGTGAACTGATGCAAAAGAGAAACTTATGCGTAGTCCCTGATAGACATGCTACCTACCTGCTGCTGCTCAACTTTATTATTGATGGTTGCAGTCTCCAAAGTTTCATTTACTTTTCATGCATTGATGAAAGTTTTAGTGAGGAAGGATGGTTAGGAAAAGAGTTAAGATGAGAGTGGGAGTTTGCTTGCCCAATCCATTTTTAGAATTGGGGGATTTTGGCTTGCACAATCATTGTGACTAAGGAAAAGTTATAGCGAAGAAGGGCTGGAAGATCCATCTCAATGATTAAAGATGGTGGTAAATTCAGTGATCCTAAAGTCATCATGATGATCATTCTCATCTGATGAGAATTGTTAGCTATACTGCGTGCCATATATCCAAGTTGAAAATCATGAGAAAAACCAACAACTTTTAGTTTCAAAGTAAATACTGAAGCAGCAGGGAAGAAAGATGCTCCTGCACATTTTAACGAGAAAAAATAAGAGCTCATATGCCCTGGAGATATTAGACAGAGGAGTCGAGAAATATTTATCCTTTCCACTTTCCCCAAAAAATACACGGACTTGACATGACACTGCTACAGAAGAGCCTGTTTAATTTACACTTATTTGAATATACATTCCCTGCTGCTGTAGAAAAAAAGGAAACAGGAATTGGATTGGAAACAGATGCAGAAAATCGTACATTTAATATGCGAAATCCTTATTATCCCGATCGAAAATTAGAAGTTGAATTGGATCCACTTCACTTCTCCCAATCTAGCAGCTGAATTGGTGTGTGGTGTATGTCATCTGTATTAGCATAGCAGAGAGATACGGATATAGGAAAAACACGAGGAAAATTCACATGAGGTTTTCTCGCTCTTCTTCTTCTCCCTCACTCCAGGGAAAGCACGTGAAGTAAAGGAAGACGAAAATTCTGAGAAAGAGAAGGGAGACAGCGGTGATTTATTTACAGTAATTTCCTCGTGTTTTTCCTCACGGCTTCTCCAATGGTGACGTTTGGAACGACGACCAAGAAGACGATATTCACACTAAACTCTCACGCACGCTAAACTCGTGTAGTCCTTCATTACACCATTTATATTCTCACATCTCATCATGAGATAGAAACATACATATAAATACGCTTCTTCACATTGATACACGAGCTAAACAGAATGGTGTATAAAATCCATACTGAGAAATCGGCAATAGTTACAAAAAAATGTTAAAAACTGCAGCATACTAAACAAGCGGAGCTGATCTCCTCTTTTCGAATGGCTGTGTGTGGGAGGACCACTCTGTAAAATAAATTCCTTATCCTTGTCCCATATACCTGACGTCCTTCCAGTGGGAATCTTCTCCACTCAGCTATGAATTGATGAGGTTAAAGGATTAGAATCGGAATTCGTCGCCCATTGCCACCAGTTACTTCCCATGTATTCAAAGAAAAAGTAGCACACATCCGCATAATTTTGGGAACATCAGCATTTCACTGGAATACTGTCATTAGATCGAAAATATCATCGTGATTTAAATACAGAATCCCAATATTTAGATGCGGAAAAGTAAGCTGCAGTGACACCGGCTATCCAGTCGTGTATATCCATTCTATTTCCTGTTAAAATAATTTGTTATATTGGATCAAGAATAAATAAGGTATTGAAGGGAAATGGCTTGATGGTATAAAGAAAGAAAAACCTCACTCGTTGGTATATAGACTTGTTATGTTAAATGTACCACAAGAATTTGAGGGCAAAGCTTGAAACTTGTGCGCACGTATGCTCCGGAATATGTTGCCAGCTTGCTGCTGGTGTGGAGAATTTATCGTTGATCAAGTTCTCAATCTTTACTTTTCCTGTTATGTGACTGAAACAAGTGTACATAAAATGGATGTCAAAGAGAGAATATAAATGAATGAAAGCTTGTATTGCGTGTTAATTTTCGTAAATTCTTCACTTACTCCTAGTCAGCGTGTGCAGTGTAGCATATTTCTTGGGCATTAGATTTTGGGCGTGAACTAACCAGATGATTCACAGTCATTTATCATTCTTACAAAATTGATCAAGAAGGCTGGCGACGCGACACCGACACCCTGGCAGGGTTTTCCGCTCTTACGATTAGTTGCTGTAATTCTTATATTATGAATATATCATAGGTTACTTCTCTTTCGCTTAGTGAGTGTATGCAATCTGCATCATGTACCAATGTTTGAGCTATGCCCGCATAAATTCTGTTATAGTTAAGTGCAAATATACATAACGGTGTGGTAAAACTAACGAAACGGCAATAATGAATCGAGAGATCAGTTTTTGGGTGCTTTTCACAACGTGTTCATGCTGGTTGCTAAAATTACACTGTACAGCCCTGACAACTCGTCAGTAAGTGTTAGGGGGTAAGTCGACCAAGTGAAAACATTGATACCTCAGCAAATCGTCTCATATTATCAAATGAAGACAAGTGCGGAAACGGTGCATGACTCCATCTCCTCATTCATTCATTCAGCAGCAGCAGTGACGAGATGTGGTGAAAGTAGAAAGGGAAAGTAAATTGGAAAGTCGAACAGGATTCATAATGAACTTTAATGTCGCAATGATTTAAATGCTCACTTGTGGTCGTTTCTTAATTTGAAGGTATTTTAAATGCTTGACTGCAATTTTGAATATAAGATTTAGTAGAATGCCCTTAAATGAGATAAAGAAGCTGTATGTGTCGTTGGAAATGCTCGACTGCAATTTCAAAAGTTTACAATATAGATGGCAATCATAATGGTGTGCAAATAGTTGCGACCTGTATATATCGAAAAAAATTTTCAGTATTTTATTTTTTAGATGCGTTTAACTACGTCAAATTTAATTTTATTATGCAACACATTCCGTTTTCAGTGATCCTTCACGACCGAACAGCAGTGGAATCTAATTCCTGCTCAATGCAATGTTTTGTAGCATCCGCGATCCACATTTGGTGATCGGCAATAACATCAATGAAGCTCCATTTCTACTTCATTTTCTCATTTAACTTGCTTCTTTTCTCATGAATGTCATAGGCTGGCATTTTTGGAATCCTTTTCATGACTGCAGCACCTTTCTCCATAGTATTTTTCTCTTGGAATCTCTTCCTTCCACATTTGGTTGACAACAAAACGTGCACAACACTCCAAGCTCTTTTGTCAACCGAAGTTTTACGGAAATAAAAGAGTCTTTATGATGCAGTTAACTGTTAACTTACAACACAACCAATTCTTGTGTTGGATATTGTATGATACAGTCCAATGATTTTTATTGAGTTTAGGCAAGTGTATTTTTATTATTTTCCTTTTTATTTCTCCCTTTCTCGACTTAATGCTGAGAAGACAACTGTTTGAAATGTAAACTCCCTATAAACCCCCAAATAATTCGTTTTGTCACCTGAAACCCAACTAAAAATCTTATGGCTTTTGGCACTTGTCGTCAACTTTCAAGTTGGTAAACGAAATTTATGAGCTTGGCGACCAGCCGTCTATCCACTTCTCGCTAAAACAATATTTTTGATTAAAGCTGAAAGTAGAGAGATGTGTTGAGACAAAGTGTTCACTCACATTCGGTTCGGTGCTCAAGAATATCAACCATAACTTTCATCTCGTGTGTAAAAATGGATTCTCCGACCACCCGCAAAATAATATGATAAATCTCTCGGGTTG
Source organism: Orchesella cincta (assembly GCA_001718145.1). Lineage (NCBI taxonomy): Eukaryota > Metazoa > Arthropoda > Collembola > Entomobryomorpha > Orchesellidae > Orchesella > Orchesella cincta. The sequence goes on along the minus strand of LJIJ01000250.1, from coordinate 97,005 downwards.
ATGAGACATACAGGCACGGTAAAAAAACACATTTCGTCATTTATTATTAACATCGAACCGAGCTGATATAAAACGGGTGAGCATTGCAACAGTGGACGATTGCTGGGCTGATAATGGACTGTCTTTTCTTCTTTTGCACACATGATGATGTGGCTGTACTGATGATGATGATGATCACCATGATGGTGATAGGATAGAGTTGAGTTAATGTCCTTTTCATGTTGTTGTTAGCACTTTCACGTAATATTTATGACTCATTTTGTCTACGTGGAATGGAGAGCATCATCCTTTTTCCGGGTACTTTTTTGAGTATTCCTGTGTAATTAAGGAGCAAGAACTATATAGCTTTTGCGAATCGCCTATAGTATAGGAAGTGATATCCTCAAATGATTCGAGAAGGAAGCTGGCTTTAATGTAGCACATAAATGAGTGTTTTAACTCTTTACAAAGAATCATATTGTGGGTCATCATCCTATCAGTACATTATCATTCTCAGTTTATATATATACGCATGGAACTGCAATTTTTCCTGGAAAGAGTTTCATAAGAGCATCACAAATTTTTCTGGGTTAATTGGAATCAATAGTTTTAATGATGGGCTTAATGAGAAGCATTTTTGTGTGTGGGTTCTCTTCCCATCTAATTCTTCCTTAATGAGCGTCATTCTTTCTGGAAATGGGTTCTGTAAGGAAACATCTACCTGGTTTTTATATAGGTAGTTTGTTGATGCTGACGTTTGTAAACGGCTTTAGTATGCAGACTAGACGGATTCTCTTTAATGGAAAGGGCGTCTAAAAAGTTTGGAGAAAGTTGCCTTGCGACTCTTGCGAATGTCATGCTAATGCTCTCCTGTTCTTAAGAATAAACTTCTAAATGATTATGTGTCTTCCTCATTTCTCCTCGAGGGTGGAATGACATGGGATCCTAGTTTAGGGACATGTGCATGCATGCAGCATAATAGGATATTTCATATTGAGAGGTTCTTTGAGGCAAGGAGACCTCCTATCATTTAGGGAGATCGTTGAGCAAATTTTCTGCTAAGTTACGATTAGTACTTGCCCATAATAATATCATATTAAGGTAGATGCTTTTTGTGGCTTTTTGCGTAATATATAAATTTATATGCAGTTTGTTTCATGCATCTTCTTACAGAGTATCATATTTTGTGTTTTCTTTTATAGCCAAACCAGACTACGTAAGAATACAGGACATTAGTGGGTCGGAAACGGCGAATGCCTCATTGATTGGACCATATAATGAGGGCACCGTCATCACCCTTGTGTGTGTTTCCAGCGGAGGAAAACCTGTGGCCCAACTTAATTGGTACAACAACTCTTCTCCACTTCAAGGTAAAAACATTAATGATTATTATAAGGTCATAGTTGATTTGCCATGTGTATATTCGTACAAAATCCGCAATGATCTACATGTTAATCCGCATGTATTATTGTATTAAGTTAAGCAAATTTTTTTAGACTTAATGAATGCCAATCTCTTTTACTGCAATCGGGCACCGATATTTCTTTTATATTTGCATTACAACATTTTGACTTACTTCACCTTTCAATTAAATTCTTATTGCTGTAATTTCTTTATTGACGTCGAACCAATTTATTCCCCCAATTTTGTGTCAAGCTAGAATAATCACCGTCAGTCAATTTTGAGGTCATTTCTATCACTCAAAAACAAATTCTATTCAAGAATTGTCAAAGAATCTTCAATTATCTTGAATTCTATTGTGTGTCGAACTGCAAAAAATCATATGTCAATTATGTATAAATGATTTTTTTTCTCCAAATCAGCCAACACGAATTTATAAACCTTTGGATGCTATTTAATTCCACTGAAATCCAAATTCATTTTATTTATTATATTGAAAAATAATATTTTACAATACAAACTCTCCCTTCCCATTTTCAAATATTATCTTTCGTTCATTTATAATGTAAAGATTCCACTGACTGTCGGGTTATTCAGCAGCTTCCATTTATCCATTAGCAAAGTGAATGCTTTGTCATTGCGTCTCAATTTCTGGATGTATTCCGAAGAACGCATATGTTTGCATAGTAAACATATTGTTAATGTATAGTTACCAGCAGCAAAATCTGTACCGGCATAAACTGAGCAAAAGACTTGTTTCATCTTTGTCCACAGAATTTACAATATATCGTGTCACGACAAGAACATGACATGCAAAGTACAATAAATCATAATTGGATGCAGTGCTTTATATCCCAACTAGTTTAATATATCCATTTTGTCAGCTTACATAAATTTACAAAATTGAATGAAACGCTAGTACAATATATAGACATTTGAATGAATTACATTATACTGTCGAAGTTTCACATTTCAACTTCCATCATCATCATTTTTACTTGCTTGTTTTGCTCCCATATTCATTTTGCCGAGCCAATTAGACTAATGCGTTGAATTACGCATTAAATTACATATTCCTTCCAGTCCCACATCTACATTTTCCTCTTGGCTTTCCCAATGAAATCCATCAAGTGCACAGCAAACAACAAAAAACAAGTTTGTACACTCCTCTGGAACGAAAGTTGATCCTACATTTCATTGGCCATTGTAACATGTGACAGATGAAGGTCTGTGTTTGTTGCTGAATCACCTTATAATACATTTATTCTGTATTTGCATTCCATTACAAATGAAGGGAACTGCTGTTTACTTATTCAGAAACACAATGAAACTCGACTCTCAACCATAAAATTTTGCTTCCCATTCTTCCAGCCAGAGAGTCCATCCACTTTTACGGAAATGGTGAAAGGGAATGTACAAATAAATAACAAAATGGAAACGTATAATTTGGCAAAAAAGCTTTTCTTTCCTACTCCAATGATTAAAGCGTGCCATGCTTGGAAAAGGGAATGTTTTTGCCTTTTTAAACTCGGAGAAAGTAATCTATTTTTAATACAAAAGCACATTAACGATAATTAAACATAAGCTCAGCACCAATATATTATATTGTACATGTTTAAATGGGCCTCTGAATACTTAACCAGTTTGGGTATTGAAGCTTTCTATTTTGACAGTTGTAGAAACTCCAACGATTTTGGCACGATAACAAAAGCAGCATGTAGAAAAGTTCTCATTTGGAAAACGTACGTTTCCAGTATTAGTTAGGTGGTGGTATGATAGTGGTGGTGTTGGTGGTTGGTGGCACTTGAGTTTAAAACCCGTCCACATTCGAGATGAGCGAGCAATGCTGAGAGTTTCTGTATCTGCTACTTTATTCCTCTAACTCTTACTCAACAAGCTCTCTCCTAGATCCTCATCTTCCCATTCAAAATTCTGCTAAAGACTTTTTTTCTTCGCTCTTGATGTGTGTGTCTCCCTGTGTGGTGGATGCCATTACAGAATTTATGTTTATTCATGAGACTTTTATTGTAATTCTGTTGAGTGGCTCTTGGCAGCTTCCATTCCAATTCGAGCCACCATACTAGTTGGAGATTGGAGACACATCAGCAGGGAGCATGCTGAAGAGCCGTTTTCAGTAGCTTTATTAAGGTAGCATCCATTTTCCAGCCCGTGTGCCGATCTATATATGCTTTTAAACTAAAGCCCCAATGAAAAAAGCTTTTCCCCAACATTTTGCAAATCCAGGCAACGAGTTTACCGGGAAAACCCAAGGAAGCGTAGGAAAGCAGAGTACAATAGCTTTTACATTTTAATATGTGCCCACTCAATGCCTCATTCACTGTTACATATCCCATGTTAGTTCGTCCATACTCATACTCCACTTTCACTTAGGTTTCCTGTTTTCCCATGCCAAAAAACGAGTGCTAAAAAGCAACCAGTAGTAGTCTAAACGTTGTACTATATCTCTAATTTAATGTATGTATTCACTACCAAGAAGAGCTACACGAAATGAATGTTGAGCGAAAAAGGAAATTGTTTGCTGTCCCTTATTCCTTGTGCCAAAAGTTCCCTTTTTCTATTCACGCTGTTGTTTTCCATGATGATATGCCCTCTATGTACATGGTGTTGCGTGCTGTCAACCTAAAAACCGTGCCACATTAATTCACTTTATTGGAAATGCTAATAAAACGCATCAGGCTTCTGCTTTTATGCATTTTACAACTTCCACCCGCATTTCATAAGTTGAAATGGCTCACCGTCCATTTCTTTCTCCCTCCAGCATGCAGATTTAGCTGAGCAAAGCTCCTATTCCAGAAAAGAAAACAGAGCATATGGATGGGGATGTTTAAAACATGGAATGTTAAGTACTAAAATGAAGATTATTTCAGATGCCAAGAGAGAAAGAAAAGGAAGCTGTGCTCCTGGTTTTTGTAGTGTCTGGAAAATTCCTTTTCTAATTATGAGTTGGATGTACACTCTTTGCAAGTTTTTACATTGGATTAGTCTCTTCCTTCTGGAGCGAATGAGTAATGCGGAGGAGAGCGAAAAGTGATAATAAATTTGAGAGCGTTGTCTTCCACTCCTGTTCCCTTTTTTGTTTATGGAACGTGGCTACAAATGTTATTCTTTCATTGGCTCCTGATTGCTAGAATAATAATTTGGAAGAGGAGGAAAAAGTACTTAGCTTCTGTATATTATGCAAAGAAGAGAATGATGATGGCAATAATAACGTCAACTTTTAGTTAGTTTAAAAAAGGATGCTTTACTCACATCTGCTCTCTTTTCTTTCCTTGCAGGTCAGTACATCAACATGACTGAAGCGGATGGAACTGGAATAGGCCATTCACAACTGACTGTGACACTCGGACGAGGGGATTTGGGAGCTAAGCTTGAGTGTCGGGCTCTCAGCCCCACACTAGATGTTCCTATGGCCGCGTGGGTCGAGGTTGATGTTTATGGTAAGTCGATGATTACACAAAGCCAAAGCCAACAACCTAGTTGGTTTAAAATGAAAGAGTAAATTAATACGGAAGGGGATTGGAACCTTTATGGTTTATAAATGCAAACTTGGCTCGGCGTCGTTAACTTAAATAATTATTGTCTAGATATGCACTTTTCATATTAAGGAGAATTACGGAAGCATCTTCAGTGACAATCCTCACATAATGCATCAAAGAACGAGAGTAATTTTGCAAATTAGCAAAATCCTCACAAAATTTGTGGGCAGCTTCTTCTTGAAAAGCTAAGAAAAGTTAGTTTCATTCTAAATTCTAAAATATTTATGCCTCAAGTAGGCCAAAATCCTCTACTTTTCATTTCACTCGACATAGAAATGCAGTTTGGAAAAGGAAGGGCAGAAAAGAGACAAAAGTAAATGAGGTCATTTCAAGCATAAATAACTGAAACTTCAAACTCAACCTTCCAGGCTTACAATCAACTAGACCATCTTAAAAACTGCGTTGCATCCTACCTAACAAAACACTCCTAGAGCGGAAGAAAAGCTTCCTTGTTTTCCTTACCGCGAAGAACCAACTTAGTCCTTGTCTTGAACAAATTGTGAACCTTTCCCTTACTTAATTCAAACACGGAGGCAGACAGGTGTGTACCTAATTGTATGCAGAGGTGGATTGTTTTTCTTTGCGGTTAGCATCCGCTATCCGCATGCCACGCACTAGGTGATGGTGACAAAGTTTCAGAAAAACATCAAAAAGTTTAGAGAAGAAACCAAATAAACTTTTGACATCTTCTCTCTATCGTCACCACCAACCAGAAAAACACAAAAAGGTGGAGGCGTGTTGGTGTGGCATATATATATAGTTCATTCGTCAAACAAAACTCTACCAAAGTGTAGATCTATATAATTTTAAGTATAACAAAACGTGACGCAGAACCACAACGAAGATACTAGAAGGTAGAAAAAATAGGAACAAACTTGTTCATTAACATCCATTTGTGTTCAGTGCTCACTTTATTATTTTGGAGGACTTCTTCTTTGAATTAATTAGCTGTTTTCGTAAGTACTCGAAAAACAAGATAATAAAATTTTCACGAGGACGAGCTTAAAAACTAGAGAGAAAATAGACAGTGGCTCAAAATACTTTATATTGCAAACTTTTCCTTTTCTCCGTCTTTTCTTTTTAGTAGGACAGACAAATTTTCATGAAAAAGTTCATTTTGTCCACCCATTACTGTCCTACAATTAGTAGAGGAAATGCGCAGACTATTTAGTTCTCTTAATATTCTCTTTTCTTCATTTTGGAGAGAGCAAAGCGTCCTTCAAACTAATTTAAGTTTTTAAAAACAGACAAGGACAAAGTTTGGAGGAATAAAATGATTTTAATTTGTCATCAGTTGAGCAATTGGAGAAATAATATTTTGCATAATTATGTACTGTTTGAGGAACATGATGATTTGTTTCAATTCATTTCCTCCTGAAAAAGTTATAAAGATACAAAACAGGCGAACTTTCTCCCCTTTCAACATTAGAAAGAGGGAATTGAGCCCTTGCTTTTAATTGTATTAGCGAACTGTAAGATATTATGATTATGCTTTTGATATCGACACTCTTTTGAGAAATTAAATGAAATGAAAGCAAGGCAGAAGTGCAGTTTGAAAGAGAGAAATAAAAGGGTTTCAGCAGGGAAGGGAAAGTTCAAACTTGAAACTGTTGAAAATTAATCCCAAGAGGGAACTAGGCAAGTTTGTAATTATGAGGAATCAAGATGTATAAGTATCAAACAGAGCAGCACGCCTAATTGGCAGAAATAAGCAAAGTTGCCCTCTCAATTTTACCCCTTTGTTCTTGTTGCAAGCGCACGTGCAAGTTGTCCTATAGCGTTATTTGCATTAGTTTCGTGATGATTAAATGATACAATCGAGATAACAATACACTGTCGTTTTTGAAAGATTGCTGATATGACGTAACATGATATGATATGTAATTAAATCAATCTTTTGTTGCAGTTCGCCCTTTGACGTGGGAGCTAACAGGCTACAACGCCCCAGTTCTAGCAGGTTCTGTGGTCAACCTCCTCTGTCAAGTGAAAGGAGCTCGCCCAGCTGCCAACATCACTTGGTTTAATGGGACCAACGAACTTTCACCCCAGCCATCGTCCAATCTTGCTGTCCAGGTAAAGTATAGAGTACCAGTTCTTGAGTAAATACTCCCCGAATCGTTATTGGGTTATATAAATAAATGTTATGCAAATTGCACATGCAAAGGAAGATCTAAGAAAGGAAATACGTCCATAAAATTAAATCTGCATTTTTCTCTCCTCTCAAATTGTCATCCTTTTGGAGGAGAGCACGCAAAGCGTTTCATATATTCACATGATTCCACTCCACTCGGCTGTTTTCACAGATTTCACGATTTACGAGCAGAGAAACGGAAGGGAACGCTATTATGCAGCCGTTATTATGTCACAGGAGAAGAAGAAAGGGTTCTATTCTGCATAAATTGGCGCATAGGCACACATAATATTCATAAACGCTCTATGCGTATGACCCAACGAACACTCTCCCAACTATATTGTTATTGCGGAACAGTGTTACGCTCATTGCATATTGTTATGTAACAGTTTTTTCCGCATAAAAATTTTTTCCTATTCTTTTCCAATCTCATTTGTATTATGTTCTCGAGAAATGTGTGCGTTTACTTTATGCAAGGGAATTTTTTAGTGTTTTTTCTCTTAATTTTATGTTTCAAGAAGATGTTGCACAAGAAGAGTAAAGTCATCGTCTGGCCTGCCAACTAGAGCAACCAAACGATTTTCCGTTGTATAGTATTTTTACTTTTTATGTATATGCTGATAGTTATGCCAGTTCGTTTGAGGGTAATAAGTCGATACCAAGATTATATTCATTTTATATAATATCACCCGAGGAAAAAGTGTGATTCGATGTATATACAAAAAAAAGTTGTAGCAAGTGGAGCGAGAAATACAGCAGAGCAGAGCCATTTATCAGCACAGAATTTACGAGCAAATTTAGCTGCATTTTTCCCTTCGTATTCCTTTCTATCTATTTTTTCTCACACCATTTTTTATTGCACTGCAGCAGCAGCAGCCCAGAATATAGGCTCCTAATAAGGATTGGCACAAAAAATATTTCTCGCTCGGAACAAAATGGAGGAAAAGAATCACTCAAGCTTTTTACGGCATTCATAAGAAACTGAAGTTTAGGTTAGGCAGACTGTTTAGGCTGTCTTATTTCGTTGGTGGAAGACCACACCACCCACCGCACCATACTTTGAAGAAATAATGAGTTTGTGCATAACATCATTTGTCTTACTGTGCACATTACCCAACCCAACTAGCCGAAGCAGGAAATAAATACGCATAAGTGGAAATGGAATAAATGTAACCATAAACAAATGGGAAGACACCAGGGATTTCATTAAGACCTACTAAAATTTTCGAATTTCGTAGAGTGCAAGAGATGCAAATTATATTGGATGCTTTTGCTAGGAATGTAGAGTGTAGTGTATCTAGTTGTAGTCTTTGCTGCACTTACTAATTTGAAGAGGAAGGTGGGAATAATGAGTTCAATTTAATTCCAATTCACAAGACAAAAAGGAACTTGAACTTGAGCTCGTAGATCTTGTACAATATTATGTAGTTTTAGATGTAGAATGTAGTGTAGTATGAATGTGATTCACAGAAAACATAAGATGATGTCACATTTATTGTTGCACAGTTGAATGTAGATTTGATAATTTCTCTCTTTTCTCTTTCACGCTCTCTTTCTTTGATGTTCTGCAGACGGATTACGAGATGCAAACTAAAATCATCGAAGAGGTAAGTTGTGTAGCTGTACTCAGCTTGAATCACACACACACAAATCTTTATTTTGTTTCACTGAAATAAGCAAGTAATTTTAGAGATTTCTCATATAACCCATAACTGTTATTTATATTGACACTAAACTAACATTTGAAGTATTTATGCTTTTGGGGTGGGAAGATCAATCCAATTTGCTTGATTGCTTTCGCATTGGTTTAAAATGAAAATGGATGTATTGCTTCTTTGGATTGTCCCGATGCTATTTTTCAGCAAAATTCATTTAACCTGCGAATCAACGCTGGTTTGAAAATTAGATTTTATCTCTTTTATAGAAATTTGAAACGACGCGCAACGCATACATTTTAAATACAAAAAATATTATGTTAACTTCTGATACTTATAGATATATAGGCTTTAAATTTGTTTAGAGACAACACACTTCCCAAAGTTGATTGAGTACTCGACGCAGCGGTCCACTAATATTTTGGATGGTTTTTGAAATGAAGCCATAAAAGCCATTTTACGCTTCCACCGCCCACCTCACTACATGCCCATGATCTCGACTTCTAAGAAGAACACTTTATGTGAGATTGTGTGCGGTAGCAACAAGCTCTAATAGTGGTGCTTTACGGCAAAAACTTTGACAATTTCCCACGGGTAGTTTAGCAGGTAAAGTGGCAGCAGGTCACACACAAAAAAAGCTCTAGTTTCTTTTAACGTTTTTTGTGAGCAGGAGTGGCACAAAGTGTTCACGAAATAAAAAAAAGTATCGAGAAAGTACCTACGTTATGTGAGGATATTACTTTTGAGTGCTGCAAACAAGAAATGGGAGTAGCAAACCGGCCGCATAATTGCTTCACCCATTCACTTAAATTAGAATCCAAAGTTTCTAAATCAATCTTACAGAAATTGTAATTTTTTGATGTTTCAAGGAAACACTTGGGACTCATATTAGAGTGTGTGCCTACACAAAAAAATGCCAGAAACTTTTTTCCAATCCACATCAACATCAACCAACTTTCTCTTCTTGTTAGTTGATATGAATGTTTGGCAATGTGGAATTCATAAAAGTCAAAGCCAAGCCTACAGGAAGGAAGTAAATATCAATGTCTTTCTTTCTTCTATTTTCTTGGGAGAGTATGATGGACATTTACAACCAAAATTCTTCCAAAATGTCAAAATAAAACTTTTTCCCTTTTATTTTTCTACACAACTCAACTGGCCCGGTGTCGTTATTTTCAAGAATGTTATAAAAATGGCATATTTTGAGAAAAACTTGCCATCTTTTGGTTTGACTGTGCCCAAAAGTTTCAGCTTTTAGTTATGTAGGAATTGTATGTTGTAAAACATGGGACAATAATCATTTAAATACGACATGGCATAATGTAAGGAATATAGCTATCTATACTTCCGCTTTCCTTTTCCTGCTTTTAAAAATACAAGATTTTTTTAAAACTCAAGTTAGAAATATCACGTCAAATTCGTCGTTAGACTAATCTTGCATTCCATACCAACGGGCAAAAAGTAATCTACCCCTCTATTTAAAATCAAATGACATACACAAAAACGGAAGTCGGCGTTCAGCTGGCTCAATAAAATCATAAAAAATATTTCCAGATTTATGCTTTTGCTGTCCCTGAGTAGCAGTTCCCACGTGAAATGGTGAGATGCTCTCATGTTAGGAAAGGTATCATTCACAGCCAAAAGCCATAGGCCTTAAAACTTTACTCCACTCCGCAACTGTGAAGCAACTCACCAAGAGAGAATGGTACTTTTATGGGCAGTAAACTGAGATTAGAAAATTTTCTTGGGAAGTATACCTACACTTATGGAGTAAGTGGGTATATGTACATAATATGGAGCATGGAAGCATTTTAGCGGATGAGGAAATAAACTTTTTTTTTAAAATTTTGCATATACCCCATTCCATATTCTTTTCCATTAAAAGGAGTTACTTGAGAGTTGAGCATGATGGTTCCAATTTTGTTGTGGAACAAGATTGTTCCTTTGCTCTCCCGTTTATGTTGATGGCCATATGGAGAAATTTAGCGGGTATTTTTTCGGAACTGAGTTAAGGAAAAATATTGTTTTGCATAAGGGAATAATGTAATATACCAATGGGAATCGGAAACAAAGAGGATGAGATCGTTTCTACTCCAACTACCCAAACCAACTCACTCTCCTACCATCATATCAAAGTCATTGACAAAATGAAATTGCTCATGTTAGTATTTGAGTCAGTCATTTACTCACTCTGAAAATGGCTTAAGGAGCACATCCAGAGGAAGTGTGAAACTGGAAATGAACAGTATGCGATGCGACTACTCCTCCGAGTTCTTATTAGAGCGCTATTACACCTTGTTAAACTTGTTCCTTCTTGTTAAAGTTTAGTATATTTTTAGGGAGTCTCGTGATGTGATGTGATACTGCTGCCTTAGTAAGTCTCACCGTATTCTTCTTCCACTTGGCCCATTTTCACAGCCATTTCCAAGTAATAACATCATGGTTAAGTTTCCCCTTGAGGTGTATTTTTGCAAGGTTTGCTTTCACTTCCCTCCCACACTTTCACACGCGCTTTTGGAGCTTTATCTTAAGTGAAGCTTTATATTATAGCAGTAGTTGTTTCTAAAAGCGTGAAAATAATACTTTTTCTCTACTCAGATTTTTCTCTTACAAAAAAATACCCGAATATGCATTGCGTTAGAGTATGCGTACGCGTTGCCATTTTTTAATAGAGGAAGTCCATCTTCCCTGTCATTACGTGAAAGAGTCCCTCTGGTAATTGAAATTGTCATGTAGAAAAGAACCCAAGCTGGTTGCTCGCTGCCTTAAGAAGTTGAGGTTGAGATGGTGGAGAGGAGGAGCGAACATCCATATTTTTACATTCATTTACCATTTTACATTTTAGCTTGCTTCAAACCCAAACCAGTTTTTGGCAGTCGCAAATCCCCCGAGCTGTGAGAGTGCCATATGCTAATTGCTTACTTAAGCTATTTTGATGAAGTATTACCAGAGTGTGAAGCTGCTGTGTGAATTCAACTTTTCAGCACTTTTCTTTTCTGGGTAGCAGATGCCGGAGGGAGAAATTAGTGATAAATTAATTGAGTAACGGATGCAGAATGTAGGGCCCTTTTTGCAATTATCTTGATTACCATTTTTATCATTAATTTTCGTTTCACTTTTTGTAAAAGTTTGAGGCACCTGTAGAATTGAGGTGGGTGCAATTTCTACCGAATAGTCAAAAGATCCAGGAAACTTCGCGATCTATTTTTAACTTGAAAATTACCAGGAAGTAGAAGACCGTTGTTTTGATAATAAATAAACGGATGAATCAAAGAGAATTTTTAGCTTTCAAGATCATATATCTTTGTACTTTCTTGGCTACTCTGGTCTTGAACCTTCGTATAGTATCTTCATCGCTAAAAATGAAGACAGTGATGATTATGATTATGATGAAAGGAAAATTTGATGTGCAGAACACACATCTTTCTACTATACCCACAACAGCCACCAAAAAGTTAAGTGAACTGAAGTAAAGTCGAAAGTCTGTAGTTTAGTATTTCTTTTTTGGCAAAGGAAAGAGAATAAAAGGAAGAATGAAGCAACCACACATCGGAAATCCAATTATGAGTTGGTAAAAGACTGGGCATGACCTGAATGATCCATCATCATCATTATCAACAACAACTCGCACAACACAACAACAGAAAGAAGCTTCTTCTTTCTCTCGCATAACTTTTACTTTTGAAGGTTTCCAGAGCCTTTGCTTCTCTCCTCTTTGGCTTTACTTGCACCATCATTCTTCTGTCAACAGAACAAGATGGAATGGAACTTTTTTTTGGAGGTTTTGCTTTTTATTCTTTTGAAAACCAATGGGATGCTACTGTCGAATTGCTTGCTTTTATTATGTATACACTGATGAGTCGCTTTATCTCCACAGCTTGTGAATTAGGACTAAAAGAAGGTGAAAGCCTTTTGTAATATAATAATCATAACACATTCATTTTGAAGGGTTAATGAGCCACGTGCATGGAATGTTTGTTTATGAGAATCTAATGAACGAAAACCTTGCTCTTAATTGAAAGCTGGACCGGAATTATATCATTTGATTACAAAACTATGTATTATTACGTGTGCCCACTCTCATAATAAATTTGTTTGAACTCTTGCAGGCGGATGGAACCTATGAAACACAGAGTAGATTAATCTTCACCGCAACTCGGTGGGAAAACGGGATTACGATTGAATGTCAAACCATCAACTCCGTGATGGAAGCTAGGGGAGAAATCCCATACAGATCCAAAGTCAAACTCCAGGTCAATTGTAAGTCTGAAACTGATTTTTTTACGGTGTATTACTTCTTTTGACAACTTGCTCAATACTGTATCATAAAGGTTTATAATACGTTTGGTTCGGTTGTGCGTGGGATAAATACAAACGTGTCTGTTTGAAATATCTATCTTCCTCCTGTCATTTATTCTCGACGCACTTTTTCCATTCAAGAGTGTATCATCTGTCCATACACGGATGAGTTTATGATATAATATAATATTCCATAATCCAACTCAACCATGTGTCTGCTGGTGAAGCTGCTCACGTGTGGCTCAGTTGTTGGTTGGTTGACCTTCCAGAAAAGAAAGAGATTGTGCAGCCGCCAAAGTCATATACCTTTCCATCATGTTCGAGTCGTAAATTATAGTCTTCTTTTTTTAGAAACATGTGGTATGAATTGTACAGATTTTTTTCGCTCTATCTTCTCTCGATTCAGACCTTGGGATCGGCGGTGCCTCTCTTGAATAGCAATTAAGAGAGTTGGGGAACGGCAGTTCCACACAAAATGTTTTTAACTCCTTTGTACAACCAGACTTTAGCTAGACTAGAGGAAGAGAGCCGAACCAATAATAAAACGCAGTCATTGAACCATAATGGTAATGATAATGGAGTATGTTGGAGAAAGAGTCAAGGAGAAAGTAGTAGTCATTCGTGATAATGATAGGGTTCACGGTGCCCATTCAAAGGAGAAAGAATGTGATCAAAAAATCATTCAAGTTCACCATTCTCATTGAACTTTATTCCAGTGGAAACTAAAGCGGTGGAAGGTTTAGGTTAAGAAAGGCAAATGAAAACCTACAAAGTGTTAAATTAAAGTTTGGACTGGTATGAATTTCCCTTCACCAATCCAAATCCAACGTTAACCAAACCGCGGAGAAAGTTTGCATAAAAGTAAAACTGCCATCCTGAGGAAATTATAGGTATATTTTCATCACTATTAATTTCCGAAAATCAAAACATTCAGGGTAGAAAGGAAAATAGAGCGTGTCCTTCCTCACGAATACCTTTTTTGTGCGAATGATCTTTGAAGCAGGGAGGAGCAGCGTATAGCGCCTACTGAAATAATCTGCATGGATGTTGTGAAGGCTTCTCCCCGTTCCTCTTCGCTGATTATCAAAAACTTACTTGGCTGAGAGTTTGAGCCAAAAGCAAAGAATCTTTTTGATCTTTGTGACAACCATAATAGACTAGACTGGAGGAAGAAATAAAAAGCAAGGACAAGTGGCAAGGGAAACACCTTTTGATGTCACATTCAAGTTCGTTTCTTTCACCAACACTTTCACCGACATACAAAATCTCTTCATCTTATCCTTGAAAAATGGCTTCTAAATTAGTTGTGATACATACCGTAGCTATTTATTAGTCAGTCACTCAAGTTCTCACTTTTGCAAAAAAAGACCCTTTCACCTAGCCTTGGTCTGTCATGTTCTTGTCATTGTCTTGTCTTGTCTGATCATTTGGATGTCACAACAGATAAAGTAGTTTTGCATAACATCATGTATTTGATATATTTTGGTGGATTTTCCACACTATTCAGTCATTCCACTTTAATGTGACGTACGATATTATTTCACGAGTGAAGGTTAGAAAAGTTGACATGTCACACGAGTTTATTATGATCAGGATGAAATAAATGATATGATGTCCGTGGCATATCTATTTCTTTGAAGATATTCCGGAAAGATCGAAAACGTTACCTTGCGTATTTTCTGTGACCGAGACGAGAATAACGAAGAGAAATGAAAATGTCAAAATCTTGAAGCAACTAAATGCTGTCATCAGATTTTCAGTTGTTTATTGAAATATTTTTGTATATAGATAGATGGAGTTGCCTCATTTGTATTGAGTGTTTAAATCAAGTTTTCTCCTCATTCTCACCTTTCCTATAACTTGCGACGTTGAAAACTTAAAAGACAGAATGGGAAGCAGTTTATTAGTTGAAGAAACAAGTTTTGGGCTAAAATAAGAAATGCGAAAGTTACACTCATCCTCAACCAGGAATGTATACACACACTCTTATTTTTCTTTACTTTTCTATCTCCACTTCATCTTGCAATACTTTTTTCTCCAGGCTTCATTTTCTTCATTCACTCCCTTTCTTACTCACTTTTTTCAAACTAACTTCCCCAACCTAAAGAAGAGCACCGCAATTTAGGAATAGAAAGTCTTTTAGTTTATGTTGTATTCATGCACCTCTACACACATCGTCTCCCAATTCCAATCGCTGTAATATCCTTGTCTCTCTATGGTTTTCGGAAAGTTATTTCAAGTTCGTTTTTGTCATCTCTTTTTTTCTCCACTGTTGTTCATTCATTCTCAGCTTTTTTCTTGTTGGGTTACACCTTCTCCCCCTCTCTATTTGACATACCAGAGCAAAGTACAGTTTATTATGAGCTTTTTCAATATCCACTACCGATGCAGTTGAACTTGCAGCGTTGATAAAGCATCTCCTCTCATGTCATTCCGGCTGCACACCAAGAAAATTAAGCGGGTGCTCTCATATCATCAATATAAACGGTTGAGTTGGCCCCTTCGTAAATTTACTGACAAGAAGATTCCTTTCACTTTAACGGAACATTATCACTGCTTCGAAAAATGATAAACGAAACATTCCTGTCGGACCAGCAGCAAATGGGGATCCATGTTGATGATAAAGTTCCACACCGTTCATATTTTTCTTCATGGCTAAAATTTTTATATTGTAGGGCTACTTTTTCCCTACCGGATAATTTCCATTCTAAGAAGACAGATTGGAGAAAAAAGAAAAGAATTTAACTAAAATTCAAAAATCCCTCTAGAATCACATTTCATGCCGCATGATGAAATTTACTCTGAGGAACAGAGAGCCGTCGTTTCCTCCAATTTCTATATGCAGCGCTAAAACATAATCCAATAACCATTTTTTCCGTATAATGTTATTTAAGTAGGTATATATGGATGAGTGTAATATATCTGGAACGCTACCACGATGATATTAGAACACATACCGAAAATGAAATGAAACGCAAAATCTTTCGTACGTTTTCTTTCCTCCTTTCTGTGCTCAAGTGAAAGAGAAAGAAAAAAGTTTTCTAATTTCATTCCCGCAATGTCAGGATGTTCTGTAAGTGTACGTAATTCAACAAAAAAGAAAAGAAAGGAGAGAGAGGATCAAAGAAAAAAGCTATGATAACATTTCTTGGTTTGAAAGAAATAGAGAGGTGTTTTCTTGTCAAACTTAACTCGAGTTCTGAAAGGTTTCCGTTGGAAGCTCAGCTATGGAATATAATATAATATATTTGAGCTACGGAATCTGGATGAAGAAAGATATTGATGAATGTAAACGGGTTTATTTATCTACGCGTACAAAATTATACTCGGATTCAGATGAAGGATTACATATATATATTTTATCAAAATTTTCTCCGCTTTGAGCTAGTAATCTTCTAAGGAGCTGCTCCACGGTTTGCTGGGTTGGGAGAGTTGGGACTCTTCATCTTAATAAATGACAGAAGGAATTAGAATTTAAGCTGTTAGCTACGTATATATTATGTATATATGGAATATGAAAGGTAATCTATAAAAAAAACTAAATTTTTGGCACATCTTTTTTCCAGATCCGCCTGTTGTAACCGTCTCCCCAGCAAATGTGACGGTCAATGAATCGAGTGACATCCTTATAGAGTGCGATGTGATAGCCAACCCACCGGAACTACTGGCTGTGAGATGGTAAGTAGAATTTGTGTTGGACCTTTTTCCCCCGCTCATTTTTTCCTCATTCAAAATACATTTCCATCTTATTTTCTTCTTCTAAATATAATAATAAGTATTCAACGACTGAAAAGCTCATAAATCGTCAAGTAGCAACTGAAAAGAGAGCAAGAGCAGTTAAGTTTTTTGCAACAACTTGCCCATCCAGCCATACACTCATCGTATTGTATGGTTCGAGTGGTTGGTTGAGTCTGAAGAGAATACTAAAGTTTTTAAAAGGATGTTGTAATGCATGTAATAGGAAGAAAAGGCATAAATGGATTTCTTGTGTTAGTTGTGTTGTGCAAAAGAAGAAGGAGGTGAAGGAGAAAAAGGAAAGAAAAGGTTTTTTTATGTTGGGCGAATGGTATGCCAAGCCATGTCATGGGCTGGCATTCTTTGCATGGTCATATAAAATATCATGCCCAAAAACTATTTAATTAACAGTAGTCCTCTCTCAAGAAATTAAGAATTTACGCAAAAGTTTCAAAAAGTATCTCTCTTGTCGGTCCTGAAAGGGAAGGCGCTTCCCTGCTACTTCAAAACTACAAGAAACGAAGCGACCAATTCTTCTTCTTCTTGTGAAACTGATGATAATTCAAGTGGAATTACTCCAGAGTTTTCAGTCTAACATTCGTACTTACTTATGTAGTTATAGTTGGGAAGCACAAGGCACCCGACTTTCCTCATCGAGACACTCGAGAGAGAATAAAGCTTTTCTGCAAAACAAAACTATTCATTTTCACATTTCACATATTATTATAGATCCCAAAAGTGTGTTGGAAAATGTTGCGAAAAATAATGGTAATGATAATAACTAAGGATTTGCTAAGCTTGCAATTATCATCTGTATTCAAAGTTGGTGCAGGAGAATGTATCTATCTTGTGAAAGTGTAGATCTGTGTTGGGAGGAAATAAAGAAGGAAATGGAATAATATGGAGATTCCCGGAAGACAACCCCTGAACTTCCTTTAACTCCTCCGTTTCCATTCCATTCCCCCCTTTTTTCTCTCCACAAATGGAAATCTAAATCAAGTTTTATGCATGCATAAAGACGTGTACATGCATACCTATATAACTCCTTTTTCTATAATATATTCCTTTCACTCTACGACTCATTATTAGGGACTAACACAAAGAATTAAATTATCTACACGGACTTAGTCACTAACACTTTTAAGAAGTTCGCAAAGGAGTCTCCTTTTTTCCCTTTTATTAAAACCAAACCACACAGGCATATTATTTATAGCTGAAAACCTTCATCTCCTTCTTATAAAACCGAATCGAATAGGAGCAAGTTGGATAGGACGATACGATCCTCTTATTTGTTTTAAGTGTTGTGGGGGAACAAGAAAATGATTCTTTCTCTCTCTCTCTCTCGTCCCTTCATTTCGAATAATGATAGTAATTATGGAATATCTAAAGTGTTTGACTTTCCCTTCAGTGGAAACCATAATGCTTTTTCGTTTTTGTTTCGTCTTCTCGACTAAAGTGGCTTGGTCTGGTCTCGAGGCAGCCTTTATTCTCTTCTCAGAATTGAAAATGGTCCTTGTTGGTTTTAAAGATGAGGACAATAATGACGTGAGTGAGAACACTGTTGATAGTTTTTAATGCAAAAAAAGAAGTATACAATTTTAGAGGGAGAGTAGGGAAACATCTATAGATTTTGGATTTTAGTTTAAAATTCAAGGGAAAGTATCATTGGGATTTTCAATTACAGTCGCAGAGATGCACACCCACCCACACAAAGAAAATGCGTGTTTTAAAGCTGTCTATGATGGTGAGATACAAAACTCTTTGTAGACATTGTCTTGTTGGGTGTGTGCGGTTGAGTCCTACTGAGCAACTTTCTTCTCCCAACTCATTATCATTGCTCATTAGTGACTGGGAGTGAATGAGCTCTTGGAATTGCATTTGAATTTGGATTCCCGTCTGGGGAACCCCCAACAGAATCTTAAACTGATCTTTTGCCTTTCATTTGAAAATGGTTTTATTTCGTGAAAAGAGAATAGAAACCAGTCTCCCTAAATGTCTGTTGTGTAGAGATATTCTTCCAGGAAGAACCACGGCTGCACAACTTTTCCTAGAAGCATAAAGTATGAATGAATGAGAGAACAAGGATACCATAAGCATTTTATGGAGAAGAGGATGTACAAGTAGGTGAATCTGTGTGGAAATATCTGTTTCTCATTTGAGTCCATCCACTTTCATTGTGTGTCACAGTCGTCTGTATAATAGAAGGAGGAACAATGGGTTAATGTATGTGTGCGTGTGTACTTGACTATGAATGAGTCAAACTTTTCTTTTTGTGTTGCTTGGGACATGAGACAAGGGGACATTGGATAAGTTTTTGAGCTGTCAGCATGTGTTTTACCATGATGATCATGATGATATTATATTCTTCTTCAAAGTTAAGAATGGATGATAGTGACTTGTTCTTTTTTGACATTAATTTAAAACAATTCTTCAGATTGTGCGTGATTATTATTATGATCATTTTTTCCGGGAATGAAATTTATATCTTCCTGAATAATCGTTTTAGGAAGTATTATTGTTCGTTTTGAAATAACCCAGGACAATTTTTGGGGTTTCAAAAAGACCAATAATAAGTAGAATGATATTTTCTTTGTAGCCGAACCACATGAAAAGCAAAACGCACTTTGGGCTTTGGAAACACTTTCTCAGAATTCACTCAGCAGGCATCCCACTTTAAGTTGGATGAAAGTCATAAATCGAAATAAAAGGGTTTCATACCGAGATAGTGGAAGTGCTAGATTGGAAAGGAAAAAGACAATCACATCTTCAAAATTGTTGTCTCCATCTCGTAAATATAAATACACAAGCTAATGTTCGCATTTTAGAAGAGGGTTGCAGTGAGGAAGCTGCAGAGTGAAATATTTTTAAAAATTTCCATTTCAAATGATGAATTATTGGTTCATACGTTGGCATAAAATGAAAGGGTACGTGTGACGAAGCTGCTGATAAAACTAATAGAATAAAAAATGTTTCCGTCGATTTTATCAGTAGCAAACGAGCAAATACAAATACAAAGTCAGCAATCTGTTCAATTTCTTATTCCGACCTTTCATTTAGCGGTGCTGTCACATCTTGCATCGAATGAATTATTCAAAATATACAATAATAAAAAGATGTCCTGAAGATCACACACAAATTAAATCAAGTGTTATTTTTGTCGGTCTGCAGGTGTGGGTATACCTTAAAAATTCATTGTTTCAGCGTATATTGATTATATTTTTACACTCGTTCTGTAAAAGGCACTTTAGTTTACATTGAACTTCACAAACCCATTCCTATCCGTGCCTATTTTCCCTTTGTGTTGTATCCATCTCATTTTCACTCAAGGGAAATTTACGGGAATCTGATTTCGATGTTATGAAAGTTACATACATATAGGTACACTCATGTATGAAAATTTCAACATAACATCCACGTATGTATACCTAAATCGAACACTTACATACACGGAAACATGTTCCTGTCTGTTTCACATATCTTTACGGAAAACTAACCCCTATCTTTTCATCTTTGCTTTGTACTCCATGATATGCATAGGATTGCAGTCCCTTCTACTGCAGTGAGCATGAAAAATTCTCAAATGTGCATTTTCACTTCATTCCCTTCTCCATTTCTTTAGGAGTCTCCCTCTGATTTTTAAATTTAAAGCATTTTTTCTTTCTCTGCATCAACCCTTCCTTTTTTGGCACACCGTAGCACTGTTACACCATCAAATTGCATTATGCACGCAAGCACGCATATCTTCTCCATTTCGGAGAATGTGTGTGGATGATGATGATGATGGCTCTGTGATGCACCAAAAAGGAAGGATAATGGTTGCGTAAAAAGCATTTATTTCACTTCAACCCAAAGCTTTGCCAGAGACATCACATTATGCATGTTGAATTCGTTCAGGATTGGCAGGAACAGGGGCTCTCAAATTTTATATGGGCTTTATAATAGGATTTCAAATCATAAACTAGGGGCTCTCTCTTTCACAATGATGCGATTAAAATTCTTCTTTTTATATTTCAAAGTCATTGAGGGCGAGAATTAGACGGATAGTGGATCTATTCATTTTTATGAAATCAGCGGGTGGCTAGCTTGGGCTGTTGGTTGTAGTGTGAAATGATAACAGGGATGATGATGATGAAGGTCGTCTGTCGCCGACTGATTGAATAGAAAAACCCATCGGTAGAAATTGATTTTTTTGTTGAAAGAGAAAAAAGGGGCTAATAATCACAATCACACTTGTCATTATACATTTATTCAACGTGTCTACTGATTTATAAAGCGTATTATTAGAGATAACAAGTATAATAGAGAGATTGGATTGGATTTTTGAGGGGAAAAGAAGCATCAGCGAAAAAGAAATAAGGGGAAAAGAATAAGCAAGGTCATTTGATGACGATTCGACAGTGACAGGATGTAATTTTTCAAATCATACATGTATGCTTTTTGTGTATCAAAAACTGAGTTGAAATTTTGGTCTAGAAAGGAAAACCCAGCTATAATTTTGTATAGTAACATTATTGCATGTTCCTTGTGGAATGAAGGAATCTCACCTTGATTTTTCTCTGCATGTGACACATCCACGATTTACTACTTTTTCAGCCAGGTCTTGAGAAGAAAGAAAGTAGAGATGAGATGAGACAGGACAGGACTCGTTTTTTTGCAAAGGAATGGTTTGGTTCTTATTCGGAAAAGTATAATACCCATGAGATCTATACGACGACACTACTTACGTGCATGACACAGAAAAAGAGTGAAGAAAGATGACGGCTGGATAATCCCTTTATCATCTATTTCTATTCACATGATGATGATAACCCATAGGCTATCTCTTTTCATCCAGAGAAGGCACAAGCTTTCCAGAATATATTTTTCGTTTAGTTTTTCCAGCCATTGTTGGAAAAGCGTGAGGGATGAGATGTGATCTGGTGCTGGTTCTTCTGCAGAGAGCCAGTTGATGATAGCAATAATAGTACATGGAAACGACAGACAAGCACGGTGACAATGACAAGCGTAGCATGTACTATTTATTTGAGCCAGGAAAATATCATACAGCGCATAGCATCTATTAAGTCTGTCCTTTCTGTTGTGTAGTTTGAGCACAATCAAATATAGCAGCGGAGACTCTACTATTGCTTTTCTTTTCTCTTTTTCCTATGAAATGTTTTTGGACGAGCTTTTATTTCCCTGTCTTGATGTTCAAAGCAGGAGAGGAGGCAGCCATAAGAATCATAAATATATTTTTGGAAGGCTTTCCCCAGTCATCTACCTTTGTAGTTGAGGATTCACTGTACATTTTTAGGTGTAAAAGGTGTATAAACCTGGTTTTGGCTCAATCTCGCACAAATCCAAAATTCAACGCAATAAATCTTTCCTTTTCTCACCTCAAACTCTGGAGATTTTCCTCCCCATTTTGGCTCCGATGTTATGAAAAATACCTCATGCTATGCTGGCTATACTCGTCTACGAGGCTAGTTTCCTGAACAATGGCTTCTGGAAGCCAAAACCGAGGGGACATTAGAGTTTTTCTTGGATTACGTTTGATGATTATGGGAAAAGGTAGTGAAAACTACAGTTTGGTATTTTTTGGATGATTTAGGCGAACCTTCGAAGAATATAATATTTTGGTGAATCTTCACAATTTAGCAGGTGTATGGCAGCTAGTATCTCCAAAATGTAAAGTCTCGTAGTTCAGCATTGTATTTCAATACAAATTAACAGCAGTTTTCTAAGAAAATTGTTTAAAAATCAAGCTTATTTGCAACGGTTCCACTTCCACGTTGCCCACCACACGAAATAGGTAACTTCTCAAGTAAACCAAACGGTTCGTCAGAAGTAACCCAGAAAATAAAACTTTTTGTAGCTCGTTACGTTCTGAAGTTCACCACAAAATTCAGGAGTTTGTGGGTCGTAACAACTTTTGGTTGATGTTGATGATAATGATGGCAGAGCGTTTGAACTCTGTCTTCTGTTTGCATTGCATTGTCTCCTTATGTAAACACTCAGAAATGAAAGCTTTCCTAGGCCTAGCTCTTGTATGTATATTACGCTGTCTACCGCAACAATTGATCAAAAAGAAAGTCCCATCTTTTAGCTCTCCCATAATGTTTATTTCTGGTCTGTACCTAACCCTGTTTTGTTTACTTAACTATGTAGAAATACACACAAAAGCAGTATACAACACAAAATGTTGGGATTTTCGGTTAAATAATGTGAAGTTGTTCTTCTCCACATAATATATGTATGTGTCCCCGTAATGGCATGGTTTTGGTAAAGTGTAGTGGTCAAAATGGTTGTATTTTTAGGAAGGGCGTAAACCAAGCTATCCATCACTCATGACAAGGATCATCCTGCGAGAGAGAACCAACAAACCAGTTTTTTGTAGTAGTTTCCTCTCGCAAAAGTTAGAGAATAAAGTTTAACCAGTCTCTAGAATGTGTGACGATGGAGAGAAGAAAAGCAATAACTATCTTTTGCTCTCCTCTTTTGTGTAATATCTGTACACAGCAACGGGTCATAAACATAATGAACATGATTGTCGTTTTTGTCGATCGATGCATTCCACTTTCTTTCTGCTCCTCCTTGATTTAATTTCACACGTTCTTTTTCCTCAAGTGTTTCTACTATATTATACACTCCAGGTTGATTGAGTCATCACTCTAATCCTCCTCTTGTTTTTTTATTGCAGGTACCGAAACGGAGACTTGATTGATGTTACAGATCCTGACTCATATGAAGGAGGTACAACTCGAGATCCTGCCCTCCTTGTGAAAAATGTTACAAGGGAAGACCTCGGAACGTATAGCTGTGTCGTTCAAAATGAAATTGGGACAGAGGAGTCAGATGTCAAAGCTCATATCAATGTTCTCTGTAAGTAACTCTTGGTTTCTCTGCATCTTTTTAACATTCAGCTCATAACTTTGTTGAGTATAATGATAATGCACTTTTTGCATCGGAGAAAATATTGCTTTTTTTGGAGAAAGTTGGGCCATTGTTGGTGAGATTTTTGCTCATTTGCTTAGGTATAGGAGCATCAACCACAAATTTATTAGGGTTTTTCCACAATGGACGAGGAGAACTATGAGCTCATTAAAAACAAAACTTTTTTCATCCATTTCTCTCCTAATGCTCAAAGTTTATTCGAAATGACACCAAGATCATAATAATAACTCAGCATTTATGAAAACCAGCAAGAGAAAGCAACAACCCACTCGGCAACTTGTCTATCACATGACTGAAGCCGAAGCCACCTGCCAAAAAATAAATTTGTGCAGAGATCTAACCTAAAATGAAACCTAATGTATTTTTTTTAGCGAGTTTGACATGTCCTACCTTAGCCACTAAAAAGTAAACTTGAAAAAGTTGTTAGGAAGAAGTAAACAGTGATTTTGCGAAAAAAATATCATGAAAGAGAAAGACGTTGACAGTTCATATCATCTTCTTTAGTTTGTGGAAGGATTAGTGCAAAAAAAATGTTTGGCACTAGTACATTATGCTCCAGCTTCTCAAGTTTAACAAAACCATTATGAAACACAAGGAAACCCTATTCCACCATGCATTGTAAGTGATACACTAACTTGGTTCATTCCAATTCTGAATGAAATGACGAGGTCTCAAACTAAACTCTTCACTAACCAAGGATAAAAAAGGATGGCTCCATTTCATTCCATTCGAACCCAACAAACTTTTTTTTTCTGGGAAGAAGTTGAGTTGGGGAATATGAACTTGCTGAACCTCTAGAATTTAACGCAAAGTACTTCCGTACGAAAGGGATTTCCGTTCTTAAAAAGAAAAAAAGTTGGTTCGTTATGACGAGAAGAAACAAGTTTAAAGTAGGCCAATAATATCAGAAAGATGAAATGGAGATTTTTCCATCGTCTTATAGTTGGTAATAAGAAAGAAAAAGTTTGGCTCTTTATGTACCTACCACCTATCTCTTGTTACGTAACATAATCTTCCAGGGATAAAAGGAGAGAAGATGCAAAAGGCTACTCATAATGGAGCTCCTTTCATCGAAGACTTCATCGCTTTTTTAGGAGAAAGCTAAACTAATAGTTGGTGTGGGACTTGGACAACTTTCGTAACTAGAGTATTTCAAGGGAGTTTCCACGCAGATTTTCTTTTAGGGGAAAATCATATTATAAAATTGCAGTTTAGGCAGAACACACCTGTATGAAAAGTTGGAGGATAGGATGTAATCATCATCATCAGCATGTGCTCTCATTATAATGCGCTTTTAAATTTAAACAGATAAACCTAGAGTGCGAATGACAATGGATCCAAACCGCCCAGTGAAGGAGCTGGACGAGAGGAATGTGACACTGACATGCGACGTTGACTCTGGAAATCCCCCAACACTTGAAGCAGTCCGGTGGTACCTTGACGGTGAATTATTGAAAGAGTTACCCGACTGTCCAAACATATCGTATTCGACACCAATGCCCGGGAGAGAAGTTGAGACGTCCGATCTATGCGACATTGATCCAAGCAAGTTGATGCTGGAATCGGTTGGAAGGTCTTTCCAAGGGAACTACACATGTCAAGGACGGAACACAGCAGGTTGGGGCCCACAGTCTGGGCCTGTTGAGCTACATGTTCACTGTGAGTGGAGAGACATACACAATAAAATATTTTCATCCGTTTCCTTGAGAAGAACAAGTTCATGAATTACAAATCTAACATTTGTCTTATGATTTACACTCATTTTATTTATACTTCCGTCCGTTTTCAGATGCGCCGGGTCCAGCCAGACTTGAGTTTGATCCGTTGGTAGTAGTCAAGGGTCAAGCTTTGACCATGCACTGTGTGGTGGATGAGATGGGTCGACCTACAGCACAAGTTTTTAGGTGGATGCGTGGAACTCATGTGCAGAGTGAAATCCGCTCCTATAACTGGACCATATACCCCGTCTCATTAGAAACCAGGGCGAACTTTAGCTGTCAGGCTGTGAACGAAGCAGGTTTTGGCAATCCGGCTTTCGCCACCATTGATGTATACGGTAAGAAGAGAGAGTATATCAGTGCATTGTATGATGATATGATGGAGAAAATGAACATTACTTCTCCCCATTTCGCCCACTTTTTATCGATATATATTCCTTCTGCCTTGGCAGATCAACATTGAATAAGATATTTTGCTTTGATATTGGAATCATCTCTTGCATTACATTACATATACTTTCAATGCTAAAAGAAAGTCATAAAAAGTATAGAGAAAAAGCAAAGGATTGCGTATTTTCTTCTCCCATCATATCTCACCGAGAAAAAGAGCCCCTTTGCCTTTGGCAACATAATCCCCTTATCTCATTACTTTCACACTTCACATACTATAACGTTTTCAACTTACCAGAGTCATGAGCCAAAAAAATAATGTTGAAAATAACGCTATGCGCCTAACGCTCTTTATGCTCTTCGTGTGTAATTCCACTACTACATCTATATAGACAAGATATAGTACAAGCCAAGAGTTTTTCTCTTCGAGCGATATGATGATATGCTTTTCCAAGCAACATCATCATCCCATTTGTGTTCTTGAATGCTTTCCTTTTACCTACTAAGCCAATGCGAACTAAAAATCGGGGATGGAATGTGACGTTTTGGGTTTTCAGTGATGATATATAGAAGGCTGGTGTTATCAAATAAATAATAGTTGATAATTTTCTCACCTAACGCTGCAACTTGGTAGTTCGTATGCATATCTATAGGGTTTAAAAAATATAAGACTATAAGAATTGCTGTTTCATGCTAGTATATACATAGCATGTAATTTGAAAAATAATTAAACTGATCAGTGACAAAATTACCATTTTCAGGCAAACCTGCAAATTTAAAAACTTTAACTTCGACTTTAGCTTGTCGGATTCAGGATTAACCTACTGTCAAGTTGTCAATTTTAAGTTTACATTAAATCTTGTTGGCGTTAAACTAAACATACTTTTGTTCAAAAGTAAATTAAACCAACTAGGACCGATTTCATAAGCTCAATAATGGGGAGAAAGCTTGAATTTGTTTACACTTAGAAATTTAAACATCCAACTTATCCATTTCACCAATTCACCCAGCAAAATCCCTAAACTTGTGGTTATTATTTGGAAATCATGACTGAGTGATCAAGAAGATCAGCAGGGTTTCAACAGAGAGGGATTAAATGATTACATGTTCTTTTCATGTCATTAATTAGGAAACTACACTCATTCCAAATATATGGATGCACCAGTAAGCTTCACGGGCGTTTGTACGGATTTTGGTTCAATCACTCTCCCCTTCTCAAAAAATTCATTCTTGCTCACTCGCCCAAACACACATTGGCATTGATTATGACTTGTACAAGTTTATTTTGGTGCTCAAGTGTGTCTCCACTTGTTTACATCAAATCTGACTTTGCACCATTGGATGCATGAGCTTTCTTCATGGTTCTCTGAGCACTCCAAACAAACCAAAACCTTGAGTCATGAAAGTTGTTGTTGTTGCATACAGCTACGTATTATTTTTCGACAAAATTGAAAGCTGTAGTTGCATAAAATAACTGGCTTATTCTAATCAGTCGTCGTTTGATGATATTAGACTCACTGATCCCGATTCCGGAAGCTTAACAAATTCTGAATATCCAAAAATAAGCAGTTTTCCAGATTAAATCATGTGTTTCTGTAACAAGATTAAGCATCATTATAAATGTTTATTGAGTCATATTCTTTCTGACGAACTGTTTTTCAATCATAGATATTTACGCAAACGATGTGATTCCAGCAAATATACGTAATTAGATTGCCTTTTTACACACATGACAAAAATAACAAATTGAATCCAGTACCCATTCCAATGTGGGTTATATTCACACAAAAATAAACTGGTATTGTAATTCAAAAATAATTGCCAGCTGCCATTCTGAGGATTTCTCAAGAAAACAATTTTTCTTAGCAAATTGAACAATTTCTTTACCTATTCACAAACAGCTTTTTAATAAGGTGTACCCGGAAAAGTAGACAATGTATTTGTATTGACTGTGTCGCATAATATATAAACTTTGCTCAGATCTAGTTTATTTTTCTGATGAAGAAGCCTTTTATTCTTTTGCCCACTTTCATATGGATGGTCTCTCCCGTTTATTCTATTTACACAGGGGAATAATATTGTCGTGGAAGGTTGATACATGCATACACTTTCTCTCTCAAAACAATGTTCCTTTCTTGTCTGTTGTCCACACTTATTTTCACTCTTATGTTCTTACAGGTTTATATTGTATGTTATGTTACTTGAAGCATATTTATTTGGTCTTGAGCAAATGAACTAGAAACAGCTTTGCTTATCTCCTTTTCATCTCTTCGCTTCATAAGACGAAAAAGGGAAAAAACTAGTACGGAACGAAAGTGGTTGGTTGGTTTTGGTCTTCGTCTCTTTTTTGCTAGGTTGTCCATCTCCTTATGTAGTTTTTCCCTTCTTTTTCTTGGAAATTACTCGTATACCAAACCACACCAGCAAAGGAGTACATTTCGGAGCTTAAGTAGAATTTTGTTTTTGGATTTACTCACTTCAGACATCAGACTGAGTGAGTATTGGCGATACGAACGATGTTGGTGGATGTGGCTAGCTGAAAAAGCAGTTTGCTATCAAGATTCTACAAACCGTAGCGATTGCAATGACGATACAACAAAGAAAAATGTAAAAAACTAGGCGAAAAAGTACTATTTCGTATTTCCACATAGAAAAACCAACTCTTCTGATTGCACCCAACCAGAACAAAAAATAGAAAGCTGAAACTAAGCAAAAGAGAGTAAACCCGACTGCTCTGTGATGTGATGACTAAGATGTAAGAAGGAAAACTCCATTATAGTAACAGCTCTATACATATAGGTACTTGGCTACCGAGTGGTTTGGGTTGGTTGACTGGACAAAAGTCTGGTCCGAGCTTAAACAAGTGAAACCAAAGACAAGTAAAAGATTTTGAGTATAGATAACAAGGAAAAGAATGGGAAATTGGTGAGTAGTTTAAGTTGTTGTCAACTGCTCACTCTGTCGCGTTGTTGGTTGTCCAGTGAGTATGACTACTGCCAACGAAGGAAAAAACAAACGGGAATACTTTTTATTTTGGAAATAAGAACCTTTTTCTCATTTCCCGGCAGCTTTCCCTTCTCGGAAAAATTTTTGCAGTCGATTACTAACTCAACTCACTTTTGGCTCATGACTCTTGTGTAAATGCACAAACATAATATGTTTATATGGAGGCGTAATTGCCATCAAATATATTCATGTAGCGCAATGTAATGCAGTGCTGAATGTGGATCATAATGATTTCCTAGGAAAACGACGACGTTTCTCCCGTAATGATGGAATGGCATGCTTGAGTAAAATTTGCAAAAGACCAAAATATCATAGAATGAATTTGGAAACTAGTTTTGTAGCCGAATTTGTGTCTCTCTTTCAGCATAATTGTGTTTTGTTCAAGTAAAAGTTTATTAATAAGAGTGATAAATTGCCCAAAAACAAGAGCAAATGTTAAGTATTCATGTTTAGAAATGTAGTTTATGAGGGAAATAATATTACACTGGGCTAATTAGACCACCCATGAAACTATGTTGTTTTGGGACCCACCTTCATACTTAAGTTTGGCAAGTGAATGAGTGAATGGCCAAAATCACGCTACAATTTACATATGAATGGATTATAACTATGCAATTTTGTTTTCCAGCTCCACCAACATTCATCCAACGGCTGACTCCATACACAGGCGCCCTATTCACAGCAAAAGATGTCTCTTTATCATGTCAAGTGGAGTGCTTCCCATTATGCGAAATCGTGTGGCTGAAAAACGGTCTGCCCCTTGGGGAATCTGACTTTTACTCCATCAAGACCAGCACGTTACCACCGGATCCGGCCAAGAGTGATTTTGAGTCGGTGTTGTCCACCCTGACTTGGAATTTGACGGCGTGGCCAAACGGGCAACTGGATCGTTTGCATGATAATGCCAATTACACATGTCAAAGCACCTCAAACTCTGTCGGTGCTGGTGTTTCTAGCACCACGTACTTCCGTGTTGAGTGTAAGTTGTCCCTTTTGAATTTTATTCAGTTACATTCTTACATAATCATATTTTTTTGTTCACCATTTTTCTCTCCGGAAAATGCGTAAAAATACAGTTTCAACTGTTAATATCAAACAAGTGAAAATAAGTTTTGGAGAGAAAAAGAGCACGCACACGCTCATGAGCCCTCCCATTTCTTTATGCTTGACGTTGGGTTGATTCGTTCATAAAAAGAGTCCATGACCATGTATGTCGTCTCGCTTCATGTCATTTTTATACACTTCTTTTTTACACACCCATAATGCTCCAAAGTCTGAGCAACGACACAATAACGAGAGAGCATTAAACAAGGAGTAGTAGAGCTGGAGAGACCAAAAACTTCATTTTTTTCTAGTTTCAGGGTTAAGCTCATGATGGTATGACGAGACATTACATGAAATCAAGAAAATTAGATGAGGCTCAGCTGAGACTCTGCATAAACTTGGAGTAATATGATGGTATGAACTCCAGTCATAATCTTAAAGGAAAAAACTAATTCAGTGCAAAGAACACAGCCATTTTTTTGACTGAGAAAGGTATAAAAGTAGTGTTGCTGGTGCCATGAATGAACGAATGTTTTTGTTGTGAAAAACGTTGCGTTGGATAGCAAGTTGTATACGTTTTTTGGGTTTGACAAGCTGACACCCTGTAAATATTCCGGTGGCGGTGGCATAATTTTCCCCATGAAAAAGAAGATGCCGCTGAGAAGGAGGAAGGGGAAGAAAGTAGTTTCGTGTAGTAAGTAGTCTCAGCAGCAGTCATAACGATTTTAAAACATGCGAACTCCTCCAATACACAGTTTGGAAGGGGAGAGAAGGGAAATATAAAGAAAGTCGTTACAAAGTTTCCACTTGAGTTGTTGGTCGCAGGGATGTAATAACAGGAGAGTTTTTTTGGTATTAATGGTGGTTCTCTTTCCTTCAGTTGTGGAGAAATATCATGGTACAGAGAGCAACCTTATGAAACAGGGGATCGAACAAATTTTGTGTGTATTTTAGTAAAGTTTTTCGGTTGCTGGTCTCTGGTGTTGTCGCCCCGTTTGTGACGAACATCAAAAAAGAACCAGACCAGCTGGAGTTTATGCTGCAAAAGACGAAAAATACCCGGTCATGAACTCCTCTAATACAACATGTCCGAGAAAGTATGCATTTTATTCCTTGAAAGAAGTTGCGCTTTGCTAGTATTCTTCAGAGAATGGAAGACCATGAGTACCAGAGTAGATTACAAGAACGACGACAAATTACTCGCTTCCCCTTTTCCATTTCGTCATAATTTTAAGAAAATTTAATACTCGTGTATTTATAGCAGCTCGCAATATGCATGCTGGTCGCGGTCCTCATCCTATTATACCTACGCACACTACAAATACTGGAGTTGCACCATGATGTGAATATCATTATGATAGCGGGACATGAACAGGACAACTTTTTACCCCTCCCTTCATCCCATCATATTCATACCAGTATGTTTGCTCAAAGTGTATAAAATGTAAACGACGAAACGTGACAAAACTCAACCACCAGCTTGTGAAAGTGAAAGCAAAGCATACTTTTTTCTCTCTCCCCCGAAAAAATCTACGAACCAACTGAAAGTTAAAATTGTGCAGGTTTAGAATATTAGGTAAAGTGGTCAGAAGAGCTGGACCGATTGCTTGATTTTTTATGTCGACTTTGACACAGAAACACGATCTCGTTTGGTAATGATGAGGATGACGGTTGAATGAACATTATAAAGCGTGGTGCTTCAGCTTACCTAACCTATTTAAATATCTATATATGTCTCTGCGAATTACCCTTTTTATTGAAAATTCATTCGTGTGAACTGGTCCGTAATTTTACATTTCTATGAATTCTGACCACGGTTTTTCCCCAAAGGTGAAAACGGGAACAACCCAGCGGCGAGTTTTGTATAGCGAAACAAAGTTTACATATGGTTGATGAGAGAAAAGACCTTGAATTATTCTCGGAACAATAATATAATATGGACATGAGTTTGCGTGGAGCATTTCCTAAGAAGAGAAAGACGCGAGTCTAACGATACCTTGTATTTTTTCCTTTTACAGATCCTCCAGAACAGGTTGCCGTTTCCTCTTTGATGGTTAACGTAGTGGAGAATGAGTTCCCAGATAAAGTTTCCTGTACAGCAAAAGGCTTCCCGGAACCCAGCTACATTTGGAAATTCGGAAATCAAACCATCTCCAGTAGCGCCGTCCTCTTCCTTGATCACAAGCTGACGAGATCCAAAGCCGGGGATTATGAGTGCATTGCGATGAACCGTCATGGGAATATTTCTACAAAGACCATAATGAATGTTCAATGTAAGTGGGAATAGTGCCGGGGGGACTGCAACTACACCTGGTTTCATTGATCTGTTGATCAAACTCAAAGTTACATATATTGCACATAAAACTTGCAAATTTCCTTTAAACAGACGCTCCCGAGTGTACCATTACCCCAAAAGAAGAGGATGATGATATGCTCCTCGTCTGTGAAGTCGAGGCGAATCCTGGTGAGGTGGACTTTCTCTGGATGCTAGAAAACCGAACGTACTCCGAAAACGTGAAGAATAAAGGGCTCTCCAGCACCATCACTTTGATCGCGAGCCCAGACAACTTTGGAAAATATAGATGTTTTGCCAACAACTCGATTGGGATCTCTGCCCCTTGTGAAAGAGTCATATCAGGTAAGAGCATAATATTAATTCCCCAAAAAAATATATCTGTGAGTCAGCTTTCGTGTTGTACTTCTTGTGATCTGGTTTGGTGCTATAAAAAAACTGCTGGTGATGGTGACATAAATATATCTAACTTTTTATAGTATATACATTTCAATCATATACATGCATATGCTCATTTAATTATTATGCTCCTTAATTATTAATATACAGTCCAATACTTAAAAAAGAAATTAATATGCGTAAATATATAAGGATCCCATGATATATATATACACAAATGTGAGTGAACTCTTGTTTTTTCTGCCTTTCTCCAAAAAAACTAAACTTTTTTGCTGCCGTGCTCTCCCTGTGCCTACATAACAAAAACACGATCAGTTGCTTCTTTGGAGAAAAGTAGTAGAATACAAGGTACAGCGTTCTCCATTCTCTCTTCTTATTTACGTACTCTCGCCCCTTTCTCCTGTTTTGTACTAATTATCATATAATTAAACTCACTCCTTCGTATAAAACCCAGTAGGTATAATTGCATCTTACTAACTAACTAAATAAATCCCTTACCTTTGCGTTGAGAAAGCAAACAGGGAAAACACGCTTTTCCTAATACATTTTCCTAGCTGATCATCTATATCTTCGCGCTTGAGCTCCGTTGATGGTGATGAGGATGATGTGCTGTCGAACAAAACCCTTTGCTTTCGTTGAATATAACTTTTTTCTCCAAAGTTTCTCCCTCATCTCACCTTATTAAAGGAGTGCATATTGCATGCATGCTCTTGTGTAATAATTTTTGGAAGGAGCTCCCCGGCTTCCTGGGAAAAGCTGCTTACGAACGACTCTCATTTGCATTTTACATTGGGAAAAACTACGTTGCGAGAAAGTTAGTTTGTATTAATTAAAATCAAAGTAGGCAAGGCAAACGACCGACCGACCGTCAAAATGGTGGAACAAGCTTAAAAAAAAGTTTTTGAATTGGAATGATAAAGTTTTTTTTTCGGTTGAAAGGATATTCTAGATGTGAATAGAGCACAATGATATGGAGTCAGTGGAACGGAAAATGTGTGCATTTTTTGAGTTTGAAACTTGTTTATTTTATGAAGAGTTGGGAGAAAATCTAAACTGATTGTGATTAGTTCACCGTTTTATGTTGCAACAGTTGGATGATGGAGAGATGAAATGACTTTACACTCGGCACGCACGAATGTGCCTACGCGTATACCTTTTAGGAGAGGAAACGAGTGAAATTATTTAGTAGGATTGGATAGGCTGCAAAGAAAAGTCGGTTGTTTCTTAACTGAAACAGGAATTGGGAATAGTAACGAAATTTTTTCGGTGAATTTAATGATTTATTTATTTCATTTGCTCGTATATCTGCCTCGACTCTACAATTGTAGATTCGCTTCCTGTTTTGAAAAAAAGTGAGAATACAGACACAAAACAAAATTCAGCCTTGGCCTTTAAGGCGCCCACCCTTGTTCGTACTTCATTTAAAAAATTTGCTGGGTGAAGGTTTTCAGAGGCAGATCAGCAAGATCAATCCTTGTTGAAAGTTAGGGCTAGGACCATGCCATGTCAAACATTTTTCTGATTGCTTGTCTGCACTCCGTATTCACAAATGAGCATTTTATTTTGACTGCTACTTTTTAATCCCCGTCTTGTCTGCTCATTGAAGTTGTTGTGTTTGTAATAAACAAGTCAACAACACACTTCATTTCATACACGCTTTCAGCAAGAAAATGTGTACAAACATATGCATAACGAAATACATTTTTAGCTTCAGCTCATTTTTAAGCTTTTCCCAGACCTCGCAGACACAGATAAAAACGGAGAATGAAAAGTATCTCTGTGTAATTTTTTCTTCCTAAGTAAATATGTTATTTCCGATTCTCCCCTTTTCGTCTGGAGTTGTCAGGTTCGTTATGATATGCTAATAATGCATGTGATGATATGCAAAGATATAATAATATTCTGTAGATATTAAATTGCTTGAATTTATGTCGATGTCGATCGATATTGCTTTCAATATTAACTTTTTTCCATTCAAATTTGTATTCTAATTCTTGCTCCTTTCCCAATAATCCGTCTCAGCAAAGTGAAATATTTTTGTGAAAAATAATTTGAATTTTTCTCTCATTTTATTATAGGTGCAAACTGGATCCGAAAACTGTCAGATGATAAAGTGATCATAATAGCTGCCGTTGTGGGTATCGCCATCGTCCTCTTCCTTATTGTCTGTATCATCATCATTTTAGTTTGTCGGCGAAAGAGGATGAGCGAAAAATGTAAGGAATTCTTTACTCTATTCTCTTTTCACTTCTGCAGCTCTATCTGTCATGCCCTTTTTGATTATTTTTTTCAAATGTACCACACACATACACTGGAAACTCAAAGATATATATTATTTTGTCTGTTTCCTACACACAGTCACTATCACAATTCCTTAAATTCTTGATATTCCACTTTTCTCTTATTTTTCCGTTTCGTGACTTTGAACATTTCTCCTGATATTTCCGTCTCTTCATTTTTTACTTTGACGGCTAGTGGTTTAGCTCATACTCAACTTGTTTCAGTTCTTAAGACAATATCTTTCCTTCATACTTATAAATATGTATGCTGTTTTGTACCTTACCTCTTCCCCCAACATCTATGATATTCTTGTTCTTCCCATCTCACCTTATTCTTCCGCTGCCCTGTCTCTTCACCGAATATTTACCCACATTTCTTCTCTTTTCTCTCGTGTGTGGTCTCTTCTCGTTTTTTTTCAACTAAAAATTCTTGCTGTAACTAAATCTCTGTTCTGTCTGTGCTCACTATTATACTGACTAAGCAGCTCAACTTTTCTCATAAGAAACGATTCCGTTTCCTTTTCACTTCATTTCTTGATGAAAGAATATCTTCCGTCGACTTACATACTCAAAGCTTGACGACGACTTCATAAAAATATCTGAGAAAAGACAAAAAGATAAATACATGTCGACTGATTTCTCCTTCCATTTTTGTGTTTATTCGATGCCATCAAGAATTCCGAGGAAAGTCAAAAATTACACATTCCTTTCAGGTGCGATTCATAGATTGTATCAGATTGTCAGAAAATTTAGTCGAATGGCATTAAAAAACATAATTGTAGTTGGTGTGTGAAATTCACTGGCTCTCTCTTCGGTCAGCTTCATTTAATGTCATTTAAAAAGTCTATTTCATGGTAATTTGATCCTCCTCAAAAAGTTATTGGATGAGGTGTTTTAAGGTTAATTTCTCATCATTATTCCGAACTTATCGCCATAGATCAAATGAGTACAATAAAGCCAAAAATGGTAGTTTCCTTCCCACTACTTTGACATATTAAAATGGGAAGGAGTATCTTCAATCAGTTCTGTCACTTATATTAGATTCTCCTCTCCATCCCAGCTGGTTCACCATCTCATCCTAACTTTATTAAAGAGTTTTTCTCCTTTTCATTCCGCACATTATATTCATTAAGATTTTTTTTTACGTAAAGTAAAATGGATAGATTTTAATCAAAACGGGGAGAGAAAGGAAGAAACCCTTGAGATATTATCTTTTCTTATCTCCTCCACTAAATTCCGAGTTATTCTAAAGAAGAGTAGACATCGCATTGCTGATTTTTTCATCACTGGTTTAGAATCCCAAAGTAGGTAGCTCTATACGCGGATGGAAGGAAACTACAACGAAGCCAAAGCCAAGTCGCCATTAAGTCAGTGATAATTAAGTGTACATACAATGTATACATGAAGCTCCTCTAATGCACACTGACAAGAAAAGAAAGTAAATAGGTAACTAACGAGTTAGTTGAAGAAAGTAGGCACGAACACCAAACACGTCGTATAAAACGGAGTAGTTTTTTTTGGATATGAGAGCTAATGGTAACTTATGAGGCAGTAATAGTCTTGTGCCATGTCATTAAAACCATACAAAGACGAAGAAGATTCAACATTTTCCCTTCTTTTCTTCTCGCTCTTAGTCCTCCTCTCCAAATATTACTCGATTTGCATTTTTATGTGAGTCGAGAGTGGAGTGATGTGGTGGAGAAGATGCTTTTATAAAGGATGATTACTAAGGCTACAGAAATGCATTACAGCTTGTTAAGTAAAAGCAGAACCAAAGCCAAAGCCAAGATATGGAATAAAAAAAGTGTCATCCATCCTTGCAAATCAACTCTTCTATCGAATATCCTTCCTAATGGTTCGTGCAAAATTACCCTTGATGTGTTGTCGACTTTTTGCGAAACGAGAGAACAGCAAAGAAAAATTGGAGTTGCATGTGTGTTACTCGCTCTTCTCCTTGAGACTGCATTGTTGTTGAAAGAACAATTTTTTGGGAGATTTCTATATGCGATTTTATCGTGCTAATGATAGCAAACGCTATCCTGCTCCGTATGCAAATGATAACAGAAAGTAAATGAATAACACAAACAAGAATTTGGCCATGTATTCCTAAAATAACGGAGCCAGAGAAGTGCTCATGTTTGCAGAAATGTAGGCATTATCAACTCGATAAGTGGGAAAGGAATGACTGAAATGATGTGGAAAGAATTGCCACTCACTTTCACTTCCTTTTGAATA
Organism: Orchesella cincta; assembly: GCA_001718145.1. Classification (NCBI taxonomy): domain Eukaryota; kingdom Metazoa; phylum Arthropoda; class Collembola; order Entomobryomorpha; family Orchesellidae; genus Orchesella; species Orchesella cincta. The sequence continues at coordinate 59,951 of LJIJ01000250.1, read as the reverse complement.
TTCATCCGGTTCCTGATATATGTTGATGGGATTTTTGATGGCTAATAAGTAGGTCGACCTGCTGGCTTGCATTCAATCTACTATTTAGTGGTAGAAAATGCTCAAGTGTCATTTATCCCTTCACTTTATGCATCAAATTAAGATTGCGAATGACATCGGGTAGAAATGTGATTAGACTTGCAACTATCAAAATTTTATCGATAATAATTTACCTTCCATTATATTATGCCTGATTCATGAACAGAGTCTACCTTGACATATTATTATTTTTTCTAAATAAAATTTTGGTGGCGTTTTATTTGCTTATATGGGTAAAAACGATATATACGGCAAACAGGGGGCATTGAGTATACTTGTGTTAAGTTAGGGCTCTAAAGAATAGTTGTAACTTGTTCATTATTGTTTTGTCTTTGACCCAAGACTTCTGGTAGACTTATAATAATCATTATTATTGCCAACATTTAATGAGATGAGAACATGATTCTAGAACGTGAGTTAATTCGAGTAATGAGACACCACATGTTTACTTCATCTACTGTTTTTTGCAAAGGTTTTTTTCCATCGTGCTCTTACTTTTTACTGCTGAAACAAGAAAAGCAAATTGTATCGAGAGGATAAACTCATGTACACGGTGCCCGAAGCCATACCAAAAGTCCTTGTTGGTTAGTGGTGGTGCTGAATATAGAATTTGCGGCTTTGTTTTTACTTGGGCTTCTTCTCTCCGTGGTCTCGAGTGGGAGGAGGATATCGGACAGGATGTGTGATACATAGTTTATGTTACGCACTGATTCTCAGCAGTTGGTTAAAAGGTAAACAAAAAGTCGAGTCCTCTACTACAATAGTTTTGCAGTAAACAAACACAAGAGAGGCAAAGACAGGCAAACTGGGAAACTACTTTTTTTTCTACTGGGAAACTCCATTGGAGATACAGGCTCAAGCTAGTCAAGAGAGAGAGGGAAAGCAAACGTCCATAAGTTGGAAATTTACGGATTTTAATCTTAATCTAGCTTTCCACAAGGCTTGTAACTTGCCAGTTTACCGCAAAGCTTGGCTAAATACAACTATATACACCTATAATAGTTAGGTATATAAAAAGAGGGCGGAAAAGCTGGTGTAGCTAGTTGGTATTCATGTGAGCTCATCCAGAGCCTCCATTCTTTTCTTTTGTGAGTGAGAGTAAAAGTAACTGGTCAGAAAATTGTGTTGGTTACGGGCTACCGCGACCGCCCAAGCCAGGCCACTGATGAAAAGGGTACTAAAGCCCATCAAGAAAATGAATGCCTTTTTAACTCCATTTTTCCTCTCCCCGTTTCTATTGCTTCCTCCCCTTTAACAAAGACTCATTCCGGTGGAGAGAAAATCAGTACCATTATATAGCTACATATAGATTGGGTTCGGACACGGGCTCAAGCACGATCGTGTGAGAAACGCACGTATTAAAAAATTTAGTGGGAGAAAACACCACAAAACTGTTCCTCCAAAGAGAACTCCACTTTCCCCTGTTGTGAGCTCCAGTTTTATAGTTTTGTTACTTGTTTTTATTGTCGCAGTACAATTATTGAGGACCCCATTATTATCCGACCTGAGGGAAGAGCCAAACTCACAAATTAATTCTCTTGTCACTCAGTTAACGTTCTGTTCATAGCTCTCTTATTCACCCAAGCCAAAAATAAAACTACATACATACATTCATTCTCAAAATTGATCGCACTTTCCACTGCTGACCAACAAGAGCACCTCCTCTCTGTCCTTGTCTAGTCTAGAGTAATTGCCATCTGCTCTATTACCGGTACATTGCGAACATTAACGTACTTATTTCAAGATTGATGTTCTGGAAGAAGCACAGCGCGGAAATTTTAATAGTGTTAAAACCTGCCGTTGTTAAAAGGAAAAAAATTCAAAAGGAATGTCTCCCATCGAATGAAATAAATGGGCGCTAGACGAGACCAGGTTACTACTCACGTTCCCGAGTAAAATTATATTGGTTTCGTTTGAGGAAATTCGAATATTTTTCATAATGTAACGCAAGCTGCTCCTCACATTTCGAACGCTGTAGTAGATCAGGATCACCTAGCAAAAAAAATAATAATACATTGCGTTCCTATATATATTTTTGTAATGTGACACACATGAAGTCTTTACCCTTGTTCCATCCATTATTACCACCGCTCCAGCTTTGACAGGCATTAGTTCAGCTTTAGTTTAGTTGACTGACCCATTTCTCTCTCCTTTTGTAGTGAACATAAAACAGAGACTTTTCTTCTTGTCTCCTGGAGAAGAGGAGATGCTGGATGTAGACTTATTACCATTAAGATTTTCGTTGTTGCTCGCATTCTCCTCGTTTTTTCTCCCTCTCTCGTCTTTTCCCCGTTATATAAAGCTGATTGTCGTTTTTTCTTTGGAGGATGAAAAAATAGCAAAGTGGGAGTCGAACAAGAAAGATGGTTAACGACCATCTTTAGTTGATGTCCTTGCTGGCTGCTTCGCGAAATTCCTTTGTGAAGTAAAAGTAAGTATGTGGATGTGTAGTGCCATTGCTCTCATACGTCCTCTAAACGTTTTTATTGATCTAGACACATTGGCAAATCGGAATTTTTCAGCTTTATCGAATTCTCTACTATCCCCTTTTTTATACTTCACATTTTGTGGTGAAGGAGCATAGCAGAAAGGGAGATACATGGATGAAAATGGCTTTCCGAATTCTAGAGGTGTACTACAACGCTAGTATACAATCCAGATCCGTCTTTCGTCATGGACGTTGGATTCTAGGGAGAGAAAAAAGACAGATGATGATTATCATGATGGCAATGTGCTCTAACGTGCCTCATCCATAATGGTGAAAAGCATGTGAGTATGTGGATCATAATGATCTCGAAAATATTCGTGGTGTAGGCATATCCGCATTCGCACAAAATATCTTCATCCAATATTGGATAAATATGTACAAAAACGGTAGTATATGATGCAGATACGATGATTTTATGGAAGAGCCCGCGGACATGGACATTGCATAGTAGTACCCCTTTCTCACTCTGGGGCTAATACCCTTCTAGTTAATACGCCAACGATGTGAAGCAATAAAGTTTTTCTTGTGAGCAGTGCCGAGTGATATTATGACGAAGGTGATAGGTACATTATATTTTGGAATATAAGAGGAAACAGGAAGGGTTGGCTTTTACTGTCATAAATCTTAGATCGGCTTGCTAGATCCGATGTGTTTCATGCTTCGTGAGAAGAATATGAGATAATTGTCGCCTGGGTGCTCTAAAGAGTAATAATAAATGGAAGTTGGATGAGAATCATGATGATGATGATGAGGGTATCGCAATCGCATCGGTTCGGAGTTTTCCTAACTTTCACTAGACTTATTTCGAATCGAACTGCAGGAGAAGCACACGTTTTCTCTGGATGGATGATATACATAATATAGTATATATAGCAAATGCTATTCGTACGTAAAATATTTCTGCTTGGATTGCTGAGGAAATTGCGGTAGACAAGTTGGAGAAAGCTGAAAAAGAAAAAGGATGTTGGGTTTTATTGCTTTCTAAATCGAACAAGAAGAATATGGCTTTGTAGCTTTCATTTGATGGTGATGATGATGATCGATTTAATTGCTCCCGAGAGAGAATAAGAGCTAGCGCGTTGGCTTTGGCTCCTGTCTCAGATCTTCATGCAGAAGAAGTAGAAGGGAATAAAAATCCACAAGAAGAAATCGTTAATCTCTCTGTGTTGTACAGAATCATTCATGTGCGTCGCATATGTGTGTAACCTGCTGTTATGTAAAGGAAAGACTGATAACTTAAAAGACAGGAGTTTTTATGGAACTAGAATTCTTTTGATTTCAGCATGATTTATTACAGCATCATTAATTTTTTGTGGGAGTCATTAATGGAGAAATGGATCAGTTTGACGTCGATACCATACTACATAGCACATTTAAAAAATACTTTATACACATGCTTTCTTCAAACCAGATGAATGACTTTTTTGAATCTTTCTCTTGACACTAATCTTCACAAAACGAAACAAAATCCTTGATAATCTATATTGACAATAATAATAATAATAACCTGACATACATATTTTTAATTCTTATGCCGTCCTTTTTTTATTTTTTTGTGTTTTTTTCTCCTGTGTGTGCATGGTGTGATTCTTTTCACGGACATAATAATTTTGCCTTCTTCAACTACTGTCCCTTGTTCCTGTGCTCGGTGCTGCTGAAACTTTTTTTTGCTTTATAAACACATTGATTTGATGATGATGATCATGATGATGATGATGTGATAATGAGACAGTAAGACTAACCGTAAGTAATTTGTGTTCAGACCACAATGCCAGACCGGAGGAACGGCAAAAGTAAGTGCTTCCCTTTTAATACTTCTAATTTATTTAATAATGCAAGTAAATATCATATTAGGCAGTGCAACAATAAGACTGCGAGAAGAAATTTACTAATCCTTTAATAACTATATAAATTATTTTATACTACTTAGTGGCGTTGTAATTAAGCGTTGTGTGACAAGGTTCCCCATCCCCATCATAAGAATGTTTTAACCTTGGGTGAAAATTATTGGGGTATTATGAGAACCCGTTCACTCTAGATGAAGGAATTGTATTACTGAATGAAATCAGTACCTGATTCTCATTTTTATTGTTATTTCTCACAGTGAACATATTGATTACGAACGTTTCATTGTAAATTTGTACGGACCGGAAGTTTTGTAAGTATGACAAAAAAAACAGTAGTAGAAAAGTTGGTAGCATTTTATTTATCTTTTTCTCTAAAACTTTTATATCCATGAATAATTCCTTTTTTTACAAAAAAAAAATATTTCTGTCTTTGTCTCTGTCATGTATATAAATCCCCCTATATATATTGATAGCCTACTTTATATGTTTATCTTTTTCCTTTTCAAAATCATTTCTAATTATTATACCCGTATTGCACAAATATATCTTCTACTAAAATATCTCTCGTGAACAACAAAGCAATATAATTTCTTTCTTTAGATCAGATCCGCAAAAACATTTCTATCTATATTTTTTGGCAAATGCAGCTAAAGAGCTCAGCGGTAGGTGAAATTATTGTGTGTAGCAGCAGCAAAAACTATCTCTAAAGCAAGAGTGTGTATAAATGTGAAATGTAAATGTCCGTTCGTGTACAAAAAAAACAGAAAAGATTTATATTACTAGACGTATGTTTCCATAATATGCATTTCACTAACATGTTTGTACGTGTTGACACTTTTTGTCCTTTTCTCTATCTGCTCGTTCGTTCCATTCCAACTCCAGCCAGCCGACCAAACAATTCCATGAAATCTGTTTGAAAGTTTTTATTCCTAGTGTATAATATTTGTGTGTGTCCGTCCAAAACATAACGTGTTTGCTGCTTCTGAATCTGATGATGCTGGAATGGAAGCAGCCAAGCAAAGCCAAAGCCAGTTGTACAATATTATGTAGCTAAAATGCAAAATCTGCCCCTGAGCACTTAAGTCTGTTTTATTGTCACGTTTAGTATCTGTCTGTCTGTTAAATATCTGTTTTTGAAAGCATCACCTCGTACCACTTTCTCAGAGATGTGTGTTGTGCTCTGAGATTACGTTCACCGAATTATAAATAAATGTAGGCCATGTTTTCTGGACAGAAAAATCGAACTCTTGGGTAAAACCAAAATAGTAATGCAATGTGGGGTATCCTTTTCGCTTAAAACGTCCGTCCGCAAAATTTACAGAGAAATGAATGAAAACGACATGCTGTTGTAGCAAACTAAGCAAACAAACATTTTGTTGCACATCAACGCCGCTAATTGTGCAGACAAACATACTATCTTACCCAATTATGTACATACAAAATATATTATACAAAAATAGTTTAACGACGTGACATTGGCACTAAAAAATTAGTTGAGTCAGCTTTCGATTTAGACAGATGTAGACTATATAAGCCTCACTACTACTGCAAAACTGTAAATAACATATCTAAGCTTTTGGGGAATTAGAAACAAGAATTTGAGGGAACAAATATAATAAATTCCTTTGGATTTATTTCTCTCTCTCTCTCTTACTTAATGCTATCAATAGCGGTTCTGAGGGCAGAGCTTACATTAGCACCTATGACGCTTCACCATCACTCTCTACGAACTTCACCTCCACTTCCTACACCCATTTCACAGGTAAATTGCCCTACATCAAAACAGGTAAACAGTTCAGTGAAACTACATCAATCAATGTTTCCCACACTTACTTTACTATACTATTTTTTTGTTCAAAAAGAAATATATATATTCTTCCCTTTTCACATTTTGATTTGAAACGTTACTGTAAAAAAACCCTTTACAAAAATACATTTTTATCTCTCGGATGTTATTTTTATTTCTCCATAAACTTTACGTTATTTTCTCTAGCAAAATTTCGTTGAAACTTTTAAATGTTTTTGGCTGTACCAAACTGCTGCATATTTGCATGCAGCTCATTTCATTTCCGTTTATCTTGTCAACATTATTATATACTACCAAAACTGGAATTGAAACACTTTATTTTTTTGCACATTTGTTTAGTTGTACATTGAGAAAACAGAGTTGCATTTCCATGTACAATCTTATATAAAAATGCTACATTCAGTTCATTTATATATTGTTACGTACATTGCTATAAAAATATGTATACTTGTACTTATATACTTATCACATAATATACAATTTTCAAAAATAGCTCGAGCGGACGTGATTTCTCCGATAAGCATGATGATGGTTGCATTCGTTTCAAATAAGCTTTTCGTATACAAGTTGAGGACTGCTGTTATGATTATGATATGATGTTAAAATGAGGGCATAAAACATTGACGCTTAAACTAAATAGGTATAATGTTAAGACACGCTATTCCTGCTCATGTGCTTTTTTGTAGGCTGCTTATATAAAAAAAAAACAATATATTTGTAGGCTTGCTTTTATGACAATGATTACTGATGACATGACAAACTGATTAAGACTTTCACATTGCAGGATAAACGTTCACAGTAATTGACAAGAGGTTTTTATGTTGCACGGGGTAAATTGAGAAACAACGTTTTGTTGATATTCGTTCGTAAAATTGTTGCACTCGTCTCGTCCACAGTTAAACAGATGCATGACTGCACGTTTAATTACTTATATTATTCGCCGTAAAATTTAATTAAGCTAATGAATTGCTTGCTTATATGTGTTTTTGTTTCATGTTTTTGTTTGCTTCATCACACGCCACATCACATCAAAATCAAATCACCTCACTCGTCAACGTCCGTAAATAAAAATAAATTGTGTAGTCCCGAGGGAAAGCAAGACTTGTCAGATTCTGGGGGTGGTATTGGTGCCACGTTAGCAGCTCCAACTCACGCTGTCTCCACACCTGCTAGTAGTAACAATAACAATAACTGTGATGATGATACTGACACCGCTACTGCCGCTGCTACTAGTCCACCCTCCTCCCCTGCAATGGGAAATGGGGGAGGAGGGAACAGCAGCGGTGGTGAAGCTGCTGCTGACCAACCACCCCAACAAACCACGCCAAAATGGCCAGTCAAACCTGGCGTTCACCTTCACGTTAATGGTTTGCACAGCTTGGGCAAAAGCGTTAAGCCGATTAATGGCTTTAGTTACGGAACTAAACCGTCCACATCGACTCTCCCTTTACCTAGCTCAAACGGTAACATTTGACATTTCATTCTGAAGGAAATCCTTACAAATATTATTACTAACAAACATACAAATAATCGCTGATGAAGTATTATTCTAACTATTTTATGTTTTGTGTTTTATCCTGTTTTCTTCAAACCCTCCGTTGCTTTCCTGTTTCGTTTTGGCTAATTTTTTGGAACATACTGACTAACACCGATGTAGACACCCAAACAGCTGCAATGTTGGTAACGATGCCTGTATCATCAGGAACGACCACAGGTACGAGGAAGCGGAAGAGACCTTCCAAAGGTTAGTTCCATCCGAATAGAATCGACATCAAAACTTCAATTATCCACTTGTCAAAAATCTTTCTGGTATCTATTTGGATGGTTTGGGTGGTCTATTTTTAGTGGGGCAACGTTGGACTATCTAAATTGAACAAGTATTTGCTTACGCGACAGAAAAATTCCAATCAATATGCTTTTGCCACAACTTCAAGCGTGCAATTAAGCTTCTAGAATTTTTGCACATTTAATAATATAGCTTCGTGCTCGAGTTTGTCTCGCTTTTTAGCAAACTTGAATGCTTTTAATTACGCTTTTTGTTAGATTGGCTGAAAAATGCTGATCTTGCTGGGAAACTTTTGAATGTATATTATAACTTAAGCACTCGTTAATCGCCTTTCATGATGATTGTGATTTCACTTTCACTCTATAATAAAAAAAATATACTGTCTTTTAATATTATTTGTCACTTACGTATATTATAATAATACCTTTATATCTCTATATCTCATTCTGGATGCTTTTTGTTCCTTTTCACCCTCTTTCATTTTCATCCTTGATTAATTTCAAGTTCTTTTGAGCACTCGAGTTGATGATGATTTATGATGATGCATGATAATCATTGTAAATCCTCAGAAAACTTGGTGTTTTTCTTGAGTTTTAGTCCATCCTCATCATCATCCTGATGATGGTGAAATGAATGGGAAACTTTGGTATTCTTGATTGAGCTCATTCTAATCTTTCCATTTGCAGATCCCAGTCCCGCTCATCGCAAAGGGGATCTAAATGATGATGGGAAGGCATTCTATGAAAACCTCCCATTTCATGGCCTTCAGTCTCCCCAGTCAAAGGTAATGTGTACACCCGCTAAAAATAGCTTCTTCTTTTTTTATATAAAAAGTGAACGAACCGTATTATTTATGAAAGATAAAGTGTTACAAGCTTGCTTGTATTTTTTATATTTTTGTACGTACGTAATTTGCCATGTTTTTACTTGGATTTAATTGAATTTTTGTTTTCATTATTTTTTGTGTTTTTTTGCCGTGCTCCCCGTGTATCAACGCGTTTGTTTTCCTTGTGAATGTGTCGCTTTTTTGTGCATACATTTACCAAACCAAACCACCATCCTTCCTGCTGTGTGATGTTGCTACGCCCGTGTCGCACTTAATTCCAATGATGTCATTTTGCTTTCGCTTTCCCCTTTTTTCATCAAAATCGACATGAACATAATTATCCCAACAGTCCGTTGGAGATGTAAGGCCCCCAAGCGAACTGAGTCAGACGGGCTCATCAGGTTATGGGTCCACAAGAAGCCAGAAAAATAAAGGAGCTGCAGCAGCAGCCAATGCTGCTGTGGCTGCTGGTACAAGTACAACTACAGGAGCTGGAATGCCATTATCTTCCGGAGCCACATCACTAGAGACACAATCAGGCTCTAATCAGATTAGTTCCAGCACTCCTGCTCCTGGAGATGTGAATCAAGTTACCACAGCACAAGCAGCTCAACTTCAACATCAACAACAACTCACAGGAAATGCACAGCACCCACATCAATTTCATCAGCAACAGCAGCCAAAATTTTTGAACAAAGGAGTAGGTGGAACGGTTGTAAAAAGCAAAGCTCCACCACCACCCCCTTTACCTCCACCAAATCCTCACTCTCCCGCTTTGAAACCTGTTAACATTGTTAAACCAACAACTGAGGAGCAGCAGCAACTGCCCGTAGGACCAAAAACATCCACTCCAATCAAAGCTAATCAGTCTATCCAGTCCTTCAGCTATATTTCAGAGAGCACGGGCTACAGCCCCTGTGGTGATGAACATGCTGGTAATTTTAATCAGCAGAACCAACTCCACAACAGCCCCATTCCCACCACCCATCAAATGGCCCCTTCCGAATGGACATCCACTTTGCTCAAAAATGGGAGAAATAACCAAATGAACGATAACCATAATCGTAACAACAACAGTAATAACAGAGGGAAACCACTTGTAGATGCACGAGCTCACTCAGGGAATACTAATAATAATACCAACACGCATCCAGTTAAACTAGCCACAGTTCGACCTCAAAGAATAGCCTCTGTGTCAGGAGGTTCTTTTCGCCCATTTCGTATGCCAGAAGCTCCAAGAATCTTGTTCAGATCAGTGCGGGGTAAGTCCAGCTCTGCAAGCAACTTGCACCACAATAATCGACACTGGGCACCAGGTGCAATGGGAACAGTAGCAGCTGGAGGAATGGGTTTCCCAGATAATCCTCCATATCAAGTTCCCGTAATTTCTCGAAATCTCTCCAAGAGCTGCAAGGAAGTGTATAAACCACAAAGAGATTTGTCCATTGATACGGATTTTAGTGGAGGTGGCCCAGCCTTTCCAACAAACATTGATAATGGTGGATGTAGTTCTGCCTACAGCCAAGGCAGTGGTGATAGCATTGTGACTGTTCAACCGAGCTTACTCCCTCACAACTCTGATGAGCTTGAGGCTATAACCCTAGCAAATACAATTGCCAATAAAAATGCTAATAAAATTAGCCCTATTAGTAGCAGCAGTAGCAGTAGTAGTAGCTACTCTCAGAATAATGCTCAACATCATCTGTATGCCACCATCTCTCCACCGTCCACTCCTGGAGGAAATGTGGTGATGGGGTACAACCGCGCTAGCCAAAGGGCTGCGGCAGTAGCTGCTGCAGCATCATCATCGACAACAAACAATACTCCCAATCCAGTTAGTAGCAGCACTCCCGCTCCTTCCTCAAGTAGCAGCATTATTAATAGAGCGAAACCACCTATTAGTACAAAACCCACGTCGTCCAATTCAATCAACGTGCCCATTATTCCTCCACCCACTTCTACGCCGTCCTCAGGTAAACAACAGCAAAGACAGCAGCAGGGGATTAGCAGCTCTTCTGCTTCTTCTTCTTCAAATGGAAGAAAGCATTCTGGGGGTGACTCATCCTGGAAGAAATCCAGTTTAACAAGCCAACAAGATAAGTCGAAAAGAAGCAGCAGTGGTGATCGAGGTGGCAACAAAAAATCAAAAAGTGGTGGCGAGAAAAAACCCAAAAAATCTGATGGAAAGCAGCACAAAGGGATAGAAATGTCGAGCATCGTTCCTCCTCCGCTAATTGGGAACAAGCGTATTCCACCACCTCCAATGCTTGACGATGACGAGGATGAAGAGGAAGAGACAGAAGCCTTAGGTAGTAGTAGTAGCAATGATGCTAATAATGCTCTTCATCGTAAGCCCACAACTGAAGGAAATGAGAATGACAGTAGCAATAATGATGACAATAATAACTTGACACTTGATGAAGATGATGAAGAGGAAGACGAGTTAGGAAATGATGATGATGAGACACAGTGGCTCACAGAGAAAAAGCCGTCCTTTTATGGCAGTGTCAAAAATAGTTTTCAACAGCCGTTGGCTGCTCCCCGCATCCAGGCCAAGAATTCCAAGCATGTCTACCAAAATATTCCATTCACCAAAAAGACTCCTCTCCATGAGGTGTAGTAGTACGTTATATTCCAAAAAAGTACCTTTTGTGAATATTGTTTGTAAATACACTGCCAAAAGAATCTCTTTCTTTTTTCATTTTTCATCTCATCAACAACACGTCACGTGTATATATAAAATCCTTTTAGTACGAATAATTTCCATTGCAAATTATATTCATGCACTTTATTACAAGTTTTTATGTATATTACTACTACTATACTATACACTTCCGCTTTCAATGTACATATATTATTATCTAATGATATGTCTGCTGAAAAAAACTGCTGCTTTCACTTTTCCTTTGACTTTTGACGCTTTGTTCGTTTGTGTAGAGTAGACCGACTTTTTAGTCTTTGTCTCTGACTCTATTGAAATTTTTCACACAATATTCATTGCTTTTGTTTCACATGGACAATGTGATCTAATTGGGTGTGTTTTTTGTACATATTTGTATATTACTAAACAGACCTTGCTGACTCCTCTTTCCCTTCAATATCACAATCACAACATGCTTAACCAATCCCACACGTTGAACAACCAACATCATCATCAACTCGGCCATCACCCCCTTCAGCCCTCTTCACATCACTCACTTCATCAAAGTCTTGGTCCTGCTAATGGTGGCACTGGCGGACAACCATCTTATGCAACCACTCATAGAACATTTCCTTCAGCTCAACCCGCTGATCTCATATTTTCCTCTTTGAACCGTAAAAAGAATCATCGAACCAACAACCCAGGAACTGGTCCTCATATGAATCATCATATGAACACTGCTGACATCATGGACACTGGCGGCGGTAATGGTACTGGGCGACGTGGCGCTCCATCTCTTTGGTATGCTGATCTTGTCCACGGTCATCCACAAAATGGCAAAGGAAGAAATGGCTACGCTGGAGGAACTAATGGAGGACTTCATTCCAACGGCTATATTTCGGGTAATGGTGGCGTTCCCATTGCAAGGCCTCCTCATCCTGTAGTCAACGGAGGGGGTGGTATTGGTGGACCTCACATCCTGCCACATCACAACAACAGTAAACATCATCAAGACATTCCTCTCATTGCCCCAGGTGGGGGTGGAGGTAGTAATGGTGCTGGAACAGGGTTTCCAATCATAAGAGGCAGTGAGATCAATGTTTGACAAAGGGATACTGTTTTGTAATGCGTAGCGTAGATGTGTAGAGCTAGAGCAACCTGTGTAATAATAATAACAACCATTTTTAATAATGATAATCATTTTGATGATAATCCTTTTCCAAAACAAATACATACCTTGAGATTATTATTTTTTGCTATTGTTTCCTTTCACTAGAAAGTTGAGAACCATTTTAGTTGTAAGAGATCTTCCGCCGAACGCATAATATTGCTAACTTACTAGCACGATATAATATTCACAACTTTGAGTGTAAACAGTTCATTTCAATAGGGTAGAGAGATGCACATACATAAATACATAACACTACTACTCGGAATTGTATACATGATTCGTACTTAAACTGATATACTTACATATATCTTGATGTCCATTAAAGTTAAACAGTAATCTATTATAAAATGAGAAGCCATTTGTCATTTAATTATTATAGCGTGTAGTAAAATTAAGGTGCATTTAAAAAATGCATACATCTAGTTACTTCGTTTATCAATCAATCAATGAAAACCAAAGAAAGGTTAGAATATTATATACTAAACTGTATAAATATATTACATTACTGTATAAGTGTAAATGAAAGATTGACCAAGCGCTTACTAGTGTTACTAGAGGAGAGTGTCATACAATGTGAATACACTACTTTTACTACATATATCGTCGTCACATGTAAACGTACATCATTCCACATATTATTATTATTATATTACGATCGTTACAAATGAATTTACTCGTAGTTTTTGCTGTAAATATGTAATTAAACATTGTTGTTATAAAAATAGTAAGTCTAGCTCTAGCTAAATGAAAACCATAACATTTAAGCTTACTTTCACTCACGATGCTTCTGAAAGGTTGATGATAATATAATTCAAGTCAATCTAAAAGTCATGTTTTTATGTCTTACACATTTAATACTAGAATATTATTTTGATAAGTATTATGTAGTATGATGAAAAGGGTATTATAGAACAAAAAACCTCACAAACGATCGCTGATTTTTAATAATTGAAATGTATTTTTAAGCGTATCCCATGTTTTTAATCATATTCTAATCCAATTCCAGTTTGTCTTTGTTGTTAAATCTTGTTTATGACTGTATCTGTGTAAGTATGAATCTCAGAGAGAAAACAAAAATGTTACCATTTGCTAAATAGTTAAAAATGCATAAGAATAACACATACATTTAGAAAGAAACACTGTGTTTGATTTTGATGTATGAAGTGAACCTATAACATGCATTGTTGTGTGGAGTAAAGAAAAATGCTTGGATATAAAAAATGCGGTGTAGATTTGTGATAAAACATTATAACTCGTTAGTATTTACATAGTGTTTTATAAAAAGTGTTTGAAGATTGAGATTTTTGTGGGGAGATATGCAAAACGCATCCACACACGTTTGATGATCATCATCCGTTGGTATTTTCACTGGAGTTTCTTTCATGTTTTTTGAATGTTTGTTATTTGGTGTGATGTGAGTGAATGTGTGTGTACTGTTGAACAATGAATGACGATATATTATACGGAAATAAAAATTGAATCATATCATAAGGAATTTACAGTTATTTTTCTTTGGTGAAAGTTCATTTAAATGCATATATATGATCTTTGTGAACAGCCACTGCTCCCACCGGGATCTGATCTGGATTATGCGGACTCGGACTATCGACAGCTTTACAGCTATGGTCCAATGAATTACAAACAAGCCTCTCTCCAAAATAATGCGGATGCTCCTCCGAAAAATAATGCATCGAAATCTCTCGCCGTGGTTAATAGCAAAGAATCGGAGATGCTTTGAAAAATTAAATGGAACAAATAAAAACTTTTTATTGTGAAAACCAAAGTTGACGCACTTTTAGCACTGCTGTTTTGCCCATATATACATTGACGTTTATTAAAATTGAATTGAATGAATGAAAGGCGGAAAAGTCAGGATCATTAATACTATCTATTATTGAGTCATCCATTTTACCCCACACTGTGTATTATATTATTGCATTTTGTATTAGTATGCAAGTTTATGTGTGGGATGTTCTTCATGTGTGATTTTATTTTATGTATTATATTTTGAAGAAGCTGAAGCTGAAGAGCAGTTGTATCAATAATAAGAAAAGAAAACTGTGGACCGAAAGCATTAAGTTGAATGCTAATTTTAATTATGTCAGAGAGTTATTATAATGTTGAACATTCTATCCATAATAAAAAGTTGTCTGAGGAAAATATTGTGTCATTGTTATCGTAAAATTTCTAATTGCAGAGTAAAATTTACTGAGGTAGTATAACGGCATTATTTGGTTTACCCGGCGGTTTAGAAGGGTTGCGATGGAGGTGGTGCCGACGGATTCGGTGATGATGGTGGTGTTTTCGAAAGGAGGAGAGGGTGGAGGACCTCCCTCCATAGGGACATCTCTTTCATGATCAGCCCATCTCAAAACCCTATACTTCGTTTTCATAGACCGTTTTCCCCTCATAGCTGCATCTCGGCCGATTCCAGTTAATGGACTCATACAGTTTATAAGAAATAGAACCGTTTCTAAATGTGTCAAGCTTTTCCAACAATTTGTTAGAATCTCTAAAATTTGATTCTGCAAGTAGAGTAATTAACAATCAGCAGTTAGTAATTGCTATTCATTCCTATCTATTTTTAAAAAATGGAAAACGTTGAAACTACTAGATTTCGCCTTTGCAATGTACCAGGTTCACGCATATATTTAATACTGCATACACAGTCTGAGTGTTCAATTAATCATTACCGTCAAAATTACAGATAGTAAACGTACCTGAAAAATTGTTGTCCACGAAGCGATTATGATGGTTGCCATTAAACCTATTCTTAGACTTCTACAATGGTCTGCTGACATTTTTTTTAACAAAATCAGAAAACAATTCAAAACTTTTAAGTAGATTGCTATGTAAGGATTACAACAACACATTTAATAATAGCACTAGCTTTTTACCTACTTTGTTTCTCATTGGAAATTATTGGTTTGAACTCAGCATTCATAAAACAACACAATTCGTAGAATTCGAGTGTTGCAAGCTAATCGTCGGCTAAGATGGTTTGACCTATTTGCTCAAAAACAATGGTAAGCTTTCATTCAATTATGTATACTCTATCTCATCCAAAACTATCAATTGCAACATTGCACGGAGCCATTGACATCGACAGCGCAAACTCTTTGAAGATTCTAGCACAGTGCTTGAAAAATTTCGCGTATTTCTGCTTTGGCGAACAAACTATTATTGAATATAAATAGTTTCGAAATGACAACTTCTGAAAAGGAATATTAACCAAAATGCATTGAAGCCCTGCTAATAATTTACTGCCTCTTAAAGAGTTACAATAATAAAAAAGTGTTCGATTTTAAAATTTATTTTCATTGTCGTATTCAATCAATTTAAGCATTTACGCTGTTAAAATATCTGACACAGTTTATCGTCGTCCCGTTGTACTGCTATCCTTTTCATGGTCTGCGACATACAGCCATTCTATATCATCAACCGCAGACCGTTTCTTCCTCTCTGTTTTTGAGTCAACAGAAGGTTCAGGCTCATCAATAACCGCTTCACCGTCAATCTCTTCTTCAACGGGTACTTGACCTTCAACGCATGACGCGTCAGCATCAATGCCTGGAAGCGGTGGGAGAGGGGTTCCAGGAGTTGGATAACCTCCAAACTCATCACATTCTACAGCATTTCCAGATTCCGAAAAAGGAATCAGGCCACAGGTTCTCCCAGTTAGCATCCGAATTGCCTCAGAAGTCGCAGCAAACGGTGTTTGGAATGAACCAGGAATGTATTTTGAAACAAGATTCATAGATGTTAGTCCCGTCAACAGAATATCAATTAATGACGGGTCCCTGTAAAGCACATCGATCAGATTCGTCATCGCACTCCGGTCATCAACTAAAATCCAAAATATAAAATTTCAATTTCCACATTGCATACAAAATAAATATTTTTTAAGCACGTAAACTTACTGTTTGAGCATAAACGATTATATAGTACAGAGTCTACTGACGGTTCCAATGATTCTACTGCTGATATAGCCATCTCAATCTCCTTTGTTACAAGACGCAAGGGCTGCATAGAAGTTGGAACTTTGTTGATGATTATAGGCACCAACGCGGCTGCACCTCCTTTTGTCACATCTGCAAGCATTTGTTTTGCTGCTCTAAACGGTTGCAGGAAATGTATCAACCTTTTGAATTGCTCAGATTTCTTTTCGCTGTCGTCAAAAATCGTGTCAAAGATTGTATCAAGGGGTTGGCAAAAGTGTTCAATTTTGGGGATAATCAAGTCAATCAGCCCTTTTACAGTCTCATCTTCTTCCGCCAGGCAGTGAGCTCCACATCTGGAGACGAGGGCAGGGATAAGTTTACATTTTCCAAATGTCCCATCTTTCTCACAACGGTCAAATGCTTTGGTGAAAGTTTCTGATTTTTTAGCATTCATAGTACTCTTGGCCTTCTCAAGGACTTGGCGCAAGTTCTTTGAATAAGCGTCCAAGATGGTTGCCACTTCGCTTTTCACAGGAGTACGCTTGCCCATAAGGGAACGGCCGGATAATGTTTTTGAAGGATCTGAAGAATGCTCTCGGTTTTCTAGGAAGGTGCTGTAGTGTCCATATAAAACATGCTTGGTGCCTGAAGTCCGCACGTCGGTTGGATCTGGGTAAACCAGGAAATTGCAAATTTGCAAATGTAACAAGATGTAATTTGTCCAATTGATTAAGAATATTGATTAATTAGTAGAATATCTCACCAAAAAGTTGAATTCCACCAAAATTCGGTGGATCACCATGAATGACGGGGCTTAGAAGAAACAGGTCCGACTTTTTGAGGGACCAGCCTATAAAAATTTGGAATAAAAATACTTAGGGACTATTTGAATGGTTTGAATGTCAGTTAGTAAATAATATTCAGTAGTACCATCTGCCACCGCGAAGCAAGATGAAATTATTATAGCCCCAATGAAAATGATCCTGTCTCTGCGACCACGCTCTACTTCCATGTCCATAATTTCACAATAATTAACTCCGTGAGTTAGCGTGGATATGCAAAAGTTTGACGCTATATATCTCTAGCAGTGGCTAATTGAGCACTTAATTGCACAGTGTTCCGGTTAGTTTTTAATGCTTGTATAAGAGGAGCTATTAGCAATCAGTCTACTACACATTCAAGCTTGATAAAATCCTTCATATTCATGTGCCAATTCTTTGTTTTACGATGGTGCAAAATTCTTGGAACAAATAGTTGAGTAACCCCAAAAAACTCAATTCAATCGTTCACTGTAATATATTATACATACAAACAATATACTCTTACAATAGGTGCATGAACGTGAATTTTATAAACGAAATGTAAGAAGAAAGTACATTGTACAATTATAATGAACTGAATTCGTACAGAGAAACTAAATGAATTGTATTGAACTTATTAAAAGTTCCTACAGTACGCCTTCTATAAAAAATGCCCGATATTCAACGCCAATGTATAAAATGTGCTTTAAAGTTTTTATGTATGAGGTAAAACTAAATGATTTAAATGAAAAAAATTACTTGGAACAGTTTTAAAATCTATAATTCATTGCATACCCATTAATAAACGGTAAGCCTAAATAGGGTCGTTTTTCATTAGTGTTTCATCCCAAGCTATACATGCAACGGTAATGAATATGGACAGAGATTCCATGGAGCATGGATATTTACTGAAGTTATGCATAGTACTGAAGAAACGGTGACTAGTTTAATTTTTTAGCAGTTCAATAGCCAGAATGTGGAACATCGTTGCCGTCATTCCATTTCAACTGCAAGGATAAAATTTTCATATTAGTATTACTTGTGGGGATGTAGCTCAGTGGTAGAGCGCTCGATTCGCATTTGAGAGGCCCCGGGTTCAATCCCCGGCATCTCCAGCCAATCTTTTGCTCCTTTATTTTGCATTCTAAAATGTTTCAAACTGCATACTTCCATGAAAACAAATAACTACAAGCTTTATAACTACAAGTTATATTTTAAAACTAACGTATGCTAGATGATATTTTCGAGCCGTTCAGCCATTTGGTCATGAAGTTTTTTTTGGAATGACATGATGAGAAATTGTAAAATGGTGGAGAATGTATTCCACAAGAATCACCAAGTGGAGTAGAATTCTAACATTCGTATTTAAACACATATATTCCATAATTCCATATGATCAAACTAACTTTTTTACATTTAAAAAAAGGAGTTTAAAAGTTGAATAGGGGTTTTTGGTTTTTCTCTCATTTATCGTGAGTTCTAGTTGAGTATTACTTGAAACCCTGCCTCAGCCCTCTTCCTTCAGCATTCCACAATATGAACCACGCTGACAACGATCTAAAGCTAGTTAGCGTGGCCCACCACCAGTGGGAAGCTCTTGGGCATGGGATGCCAAGATTATTAGCAGAGCCCCCAGCGTTTGAGGTCGATCACCGTGATTGAAGTTTGAAGCTGGTTTTAGTGCCTACAATATATATATATACGGCATGGTAGAAGAGCTGCTTGTGTGTGCATTTTTTATAAACTTTTTACACTAAGAAACTGCCATTAAATTGCTTTTAACGATGAGCATAAAATTCATACTATGCTGTTCTTCTTATTTGGAGTTCACCTTTCATTTTATGCTTTATATATAAAGCTCAACTTTCAACATGAGAATATTTCTAAGCATTTATGTTATGCATTGATGCATTTTAATGCAGGTGGGAATGAAAGATGTTTGTGAATGTTGCAGTGGAGTTGCAGGAGCAGCATCCTAAAAGTAATATGCAGAGATTTTGGTTTGTTTACGTGAATACAAACGCAAACGTAAACTTCAACTCTTCTCATCTGTTTAAGGCATATACCTAGCATGTTAGGGCATAATATCATTCGATGATCGGACTCTGTTCGCCCGCGTAAAACCTGATGTTAGTAAATATCTTAAGATAGTTTTAATTGACAGCGAATTTGAATTAAATCGTGAGTATTAAAAACACATTCTAAATCTTTAGTTGTCTATATTCATATGTGTGTGCCCATGTGTGTGTCTGACCTATGGTTATGATATACTTTAACAGCCTTGCAAATATTTTTCCATGCCGTCGAGCTGGTGCATTTTGCAGCTGATCTGTAATTTTATGGAAACAAATAATCCAACATAAATAGTGTAAGGTGAATAACGGGATTACAAATTTTCTAATGTGTTTGTGTCTACTCAACTTGTTGAGGTTTTGCTGAATTCGGATTGTTTTCTATTATTAGTTATATTGTACGATTCTCTAATTACAATCCGCGATAAGTAACAAGTGCATTCAGTCAGTTTTAAGTTTAAACTACGCATAAATTAAATGACTGGAGTACAATCACTGGAGTTTTAATTTAAAAGTGTTGAAAGTTTGTTATTTCTAATAGACAATTTTAAGAAAAGTGTTTACGGGATTGAGAACCCCCGGTTTGATATTGCAATAGTAAACAATTGACAATTAGTTCTGCTTATTTTGATTTTCCGTTGTTGCCCCATGTTGTTTTTGGTGTTAAGTTCGCATTTGCACATAATAGTGACGAATAAAGTGCAATTTTAAGGATTTTACGGAAACGGAATTTATGCAGCTACTGTAAACGGAACCCCCAGTCAATCGTATTTTCGTAAGTAATATCTATTCGTAATATATTTAATAGTTTACATGTAATTTAGGTTTAGTATTAGATATTCTTTACATACTTCTCTTTCAGTCATTCATTCAAATCACAAAATATGCAAACACCGTTGATGATATTCAGGATATACGGATAAAACTAAATATCGCGTGTATGCTGCACTGCATGTATTTGCTATTAATTATTAAGCTTTGATTAATTACACAGCGATTAATTTAAAGTTAACTGAATGGAATTTGATACACATAATAATATAAGTACATGCCATTACGCTACGTGATTGCGAGCACGGTGGGTAGATAAGGTGATGGTGGTCAGCGGGGACGAATCAATTCAATAGTGGCGACTGCTGGTCGCATATACTCGTTCTTGAGGCGCAGTTAATCAAAGAACTGATTTATAAAGAACCCAACGAACGTGCAGTTAATGGTTTTTTGTTGAATCAAGTTAAAAGTAGTTATGTAATTCATATTCGCAAACAAGCGTTATCTGACAGATTGACAGAAAGCGGCTGGTAATTTCCAGTATGTGCCTCGTGCATAAAATTACTTGGTTGACCAAAACAAACAACCAAGGAAATATATTGAATTGGTATTCAAAGCATCTCTTTTAGCATAAGAACCGTGTTTTATTTTTATATCCTTATTCTGTTTTTTGAACTATTCTTAATTTGAATGATTAATTGATTTAGGGAATATGAATTACATATTGCATGGGGTGATCTAGTATGCATACATAATTTCATTGCAATGCATACTGCACGAATATAATAGCGTCACATTCTATGAAACAGTCTTTTGCAAGTGAAAGTGAACCAATTGCTTTTCGGACAAAATTTTATTTCTGAGGTTGGAAACGGGGAAATGTGAAAATTATTCAATCATATAAATTTTTTCATATTCAACTGTTAACTTAACAAAATTTCCTGAAATTGAAAGTCTATTTAAGTAATCATGATTTTTCAAATTAGAACTAACATGCTAATACTCAATTTAAAGTTTAACTAGGTATTTCTTTAACATATGCTAGGTTTCAAATATCATATGTTACTGCTGATTCAACCACTCTATTTTTAATTTAATCTGTAGTCAGTTTATGCATACTGATCCACCGTCCTATTTATTTTTTTTTCTCGATGCGGCGGTGAAAGTTGTGGTATCTTCTATCTAAAAAAAGCTTTAAAAAATCCAGTACAACAACAGCGATTTGTTGAAATCAGGAGAGCCAACCTGCTTGAGTTAATTGGTTCATTCACATTCAGATTCATAGCCTGAAGTATTTTAAGAAGCGGCTGGTGATAGTGATGATGATGCTAAATAAAGGTTGTAGACTTTGGAAGTGCAAGTATTGAAGCGTTGCATGCATTCATTGCATTGTCGTCAAGCGACTCCGACTGCTGGCGTAGGAAGGACAAGACATGAAAATGAACATTAGCGCATTCATGAGTGGAAGACAAAAGTTGTACGAAAGAAAAATATGCCCAACTCAAAAAGGCGCATATGGTGCATGAATCTCTGACTTTTCTAGAGAAGCTAAGAAAATGACGAAAGTGAAGATGATGATGAGAAAGCTTCCAATATTCAATTCTTCCTCTGCATTGCACATCCTCTACTATTCTGGCCATGTCAACTCTCATCTTCACCGAAATAATTACAATATTGAACTAAACCAACAAGAACTGCCCTGTACTACTGCAGTGCAACTCCAAAAAGGTTCAAGTTTTTTAGGAGTTGACGACCAGTATTTTCCTGTTACTAGCTAGACAGTTGGTGGTGATGATGATTCACACATAAGTACATCACATGCCTACTTTAAAAATAATGCAACGAGTATATATACACATTTGGTGATCATTACGGTTAAAGAAAGAGGGCGAGTTGCGAGGAGTGAATGTATCTATTGCTTCCCATTCAGTTAAAGCACATAATAACAAGCCTCCAACTCTTACTTGCATTGCATGCTTCCATGTAGTTATAATCGTAAATGCATATAATGCACATTTTAAGCTGTTACTGGCGCATCTATAAAAGCGACTTCTCATCATCATGTGCATGGACACAGGAGTTCCTGTACCAACATCTCCTCCGGACGGAGGAACTTACGATGGAAAACTCTGCTAGAATCATCCATTAGCAAAGCTCAACCAAGATATGTAATTGCAGAGTTCTAGTCTTGTTCTCTTCACCAAACCAACATCATAGTTACTAGGATTCGATATGACTCTTCTTCTGTCTGTGTGCCGTCAGTCAGAGGCGAGAGCTATATTATGTTCATCTTCTGCTTAGCTTGCTTTTGTGTCTGTCTGGATGATATGATATGATCATTCCTACAAGCTGTGCCTATGTTGTTGTTAAGTGCAAAAGAATTGAAAGCTGGAGTGAGTACAAGAAATGATGCAAAAATCACTCAGACTCCGTCAGAAACCTAGCCTATTCAAAGCTTTGCTTGGTAGAAAGAAGAAAAGAGAGAGAGAGAGAGAGAGAAAGGAGCAAGGCAGATAGATGCATCCTCCACAAAAAGAGCCAAGTGAATATATACTAAGTTTGCTTGTGTTTTTAGGCATATCACATGTAATGTGCCTAACTCTCGGTATAATACGACGATGATGATGACGATGTAGTTCTAGTTAATAGTTAACGTGGTGCTGATACCTAGCAGGGTGGTAAGCTAGAAAAGGAAAAGCAAAACCGAGGTGAAGGCAGGCTTTTGACTTTTCCGTGACGAGGCTCGTGATCTTCCGACACCACAATGGTCAGAAAAAGAGACGCTCCAATACTTGCATACATGCACATCAAATGTAAATTCAGAGAAAAGATAACACAATGTTGTTGTACTTGTATAAAAGAAGCTCAAGTATACCTAAATACTGGGAGGGCATTTACTTACGCCTTTCAAAAGCCCAAAAAAATCGTCTCGTTTTCTATCTTTTAACTAAAATGATACATAAATAGGTATATATATATGTGCTATACACATGAAGAAATCGTCAAGTCAAGCTTGTTTATAAGTTGAAAAAAAAGAATGCAAATTGTCGTACTGTATGCCTGTATGCAATAGGTAATGTATGTACCTGGAAATTTACGTATTTATGCAGGTATACTCTTAACACGATGCTATCTTGCTCACTTATCGTTAGTCACACTGTATGAATTTTGTAGCAAAGTTGAGAGTCGGCATGCTTCTATATAGGTTGATGATTTCCTATGAAGGCACATACAGATATTGTGTCTGCAGAAAAGAAGTGGCTTTTTCCTGTCCTCTAGACCAGTATCTCAGGGCAGAATGCACCAGTCAGTCTTTTTCATGTTATCCAGCAACATCATCAAAACCAAAAGGAGTTTTTCGCTTCCATATAATGCATGCATGTTCCTTCCCTGTTATTATTGTAGCTGTGCGTTGCATCTCTCTCTCTCTCAAGTGTGTCTAGGTAGTGCAATGCTGCATAATATGACTATGACTCTTTTTTGAGACAGAGAAAAGGTGCTGGGTTATTTTGCTGGCGCTGCTGCTGTGATTCGGAGGAACTGTAGATGCTGCTCATCACTACTACTCAGAATGAGAGAGTTACGACGGAAAATCAAGCATGTTGAAAGTTGGAGATAGATAGATGTATGTATGCCTCATTTTCAACTTGTATAATCATATAACACATTGTACATTTATGCCTACCAGACCACTACAACCGCGGCAACTTATCCAAAAGACTTTGACGGAATAATAGTAGGTAGATAGATACCTTGCTAGGTTTTCTCTGCATATGTCTCTCTTTTGGTGTGTGGGAATGTGCCACGTTTGTTTTGCAGTTTATGTACGTTAGGTTTAGAAGAGCCCCAAGATTTCCAACAGCTTACGTAGAAAACTTTTTTTTTGGTTGAGTTGAGAGAAGGTATATATGTATGTATATAGGTGCACATGTGTACATAATATGTCTGAAGTAACGTAATGTATTTTAGTTTGATATTCTTCTGCAGTCAAGTCATATAGGTTATGCAGTAGATAAATGTTGGGGTGGCATGCTTTTGTACTAAAGTCAAAATGTACATACATGTACGGTCTACGTAACATGCAGTGGATGTTGTTGCTGCTACAGAATGTTATACACATGCAGCATGATGAGCAAGCCTTGCAGAAACAGTTTGGTATGATGATTTCTTTGGGATATTTGTAAGGAGATCCCTAACAGGCTGATGTGTTACTGAAAGCTAGTCCTCTCGGCGTTGGTGCGCAATGAAAAGAGCTGAACCAGTGGATGTTGAGCTCGAAAGCAGTTGTTAGTCTGGCGAGGATAGGATGGAATCGTGAAGGGGCGGCGGAAGCCAACCACCTCGACGCTCGCTTACATTCTGATACCGAACTTTGAAGGGATGCTATGACGTTGTTGAGCCCGTCTGGGGTTGTCTTGGGTGTGCTGGGTGGCAGTTGCCAGGCCATTTACATCCTTTCTACGCACATCAAAACAGACTAAGTTGAACCATCTTTCGGGCGAACGAACGCTAGCAACAGAAAACCCAAGCATTATAGCGGAGTGGAGTATATACATTATTATAACAAGCTTTTTTATCCATAATATCTATTTGGCTGGGTCTGGTTTTTCGTTTGGTTGGTGTAGCTAGGCAAAAGACGAGATGAAGCATTAGGAACCCTCTCCGCTACTACTAAAACATATACAAATTTCTGCATTTTGTATTGACTCTATACAATATCGATATCTCTCTGTGAGAGCCCAGGTCGTTGCTGGTTTCACGTCTCCACTACTAAAAATTCCCTTTTGAAATCAGTGAAAACACGCATGCATTAAATCATCACTAAACAGTTTTTCACCAAATTAAAAAATCCGTTGTTTGTTTGTGAAAAAGTTTTTTTTCTTCTGGAGTACAAACGTAGCCCCGTTTTTCTCCTTGTTCCTAATGCATCAATTAGAGAAAGGAGCTGGTGGTGGTGTGCTGAAATCTCTGAGCAACCATCAGCTGTTTCACTCGATCTCGTGTTGGAGGTATTGTTGATGGAAAGTGTAATTAATTACACTAATTTACTCCAGATTCTACATCTGGTCAATTACATTGATATTCCTGCTCTCCGCTAATCCTCTCAAAACAACTATTTCAGCTGCCGACGGAAGCTGTTCCGGGTGCTTCTGTGAATTACACACATACACATATTATACGTTACTCTGTGTGCAAAAGAGAAGAAATAATGAAAAAAAGCTGTGAGAAAAGACTGCCACGCAAATTAACGCATGCTAAATTTAATTAAGGAAAGCGTAGTTAATTAAGGAAAAAAGTGTGTTGCTGCCACATTTCCGCTGTGTTCAATATCATCCTCTGTAGAGTTAAGACTCTTACTTAAAAGACTGGCTAGTGTTTGAATAAGTATTGGTGAAAGGAGCAAATTTTCATGAAAAACATGAGCATTGCTTCATGAGGGTTGTGTCTTGTGATATTTGAGAGGAGGTGAAAGCACGTTGGTTTCTAAATGCAGTTGAACTAAAGACGCTGCTCACGATTGACATTTTGTGAACTTTGTTGCTTAAGCTGTGGTATATTTAACCAAAAAGGGGAAGCTAAGATTGTGTAAAGTGATTTTAAGAAAATGTTACAACGATTTTAAAAGGCTAGTCATTCATTCATTCATTTTAGTTGTGTAAAGTTTTATCGCGTGGTTCGACAAAGTCAACTATTGTAGTTGCATTGAGGAATCCCAATTATTATCGGATTTTATCTCTGGTTTAAAAGGTTAGTAAACGATTGGATTTTTAGTTCTATTTTAAGAACTAACAGTTTTACCCATTTTGTGAGAAAATGCTAATGAGCTTCTTCGAAAAACCTACCACAATGCAATAAGATAGTGGGTTGCATTGCAATGCATTATGTATTGTACATACATATTATGATATAGCGTATTCTGTGTCCATGTCTATATAAACTGCAGCTGTGTATAGTGTGCAAGCAAATAAACTATACTATATTGATATAAACATAACAGTAGGCACATATGTTGATGTATCTCAAATCTTCTGGATCTTTATGAATTTGAGTTGAAATGGGTGGGATTTGGTTTGGGTTTGTTGTTTTATTTATGTAATTAATTTGTTTTTGATTGTAGCCAACTAATAATTTGTAGTTTTTTTGCTCTATTGACTGAAGTAGGAGGAATGTTTTTTTTTACTGCTGTTCGCTTTCTTAACATACCGTAGAAAATTCGTATTTTGCAGAGCCATGCGCCACTAGTTTTTTAAAAATTATTTGAATTTTATTATTAAATCAACGTAGATATAGACGTGGTTTGCTGTAGTGGCTTATTAAACGAATTGTCAACTCCTGCAAGTGAGTTTTGTAAAAATTAGCAACCTGTTTTTATGCTTGCAATATCTGCCATGTGCTCGAAAATTCTCAGAAATCTGTATATGTACCTAGTGCACATTCTATTTGAATTTTTGGAATTTGGGTGTTTCATGGATGATGCATGACGCCAAAGAATTATGCATGGATTTGGAATTTTTGGCTGGAAAATAATCAGCATGCACACATTTTTAAGTGTTTCATTCATTTATTCATTCGATACTGCCGGAAGAAATATGAAACAGTTTGATTTTAAGCATACCATCATCATGAGCCATGATAATCAGTCTATTGTGCATTTACAGACAACTCTGAAAACTGTTTGCGAACTGTCTGCATTCCTTGAATGAAAAATGTGTCAGATAAGATACAACAGAAGGTTGAGTTGCACATGTGGTATTTACCCCAAAAAATACCAAACCAAAAGCCTTAATGAATTTCAGATTTTGCCGTAATATTCGTTTCATTCAAAGAATGACTGTATACCAAAAAAAAACCATGAAACTCTAGAACTCTATCTAACTGTCTAACTCTAAAAATACATGTTTGTTTCGGGTGGTTGGCTGGCGGTGTTTAGTGAACCTCAGTAACTGATAGCAGCATGTATATTTTCCTAGCAGCTAAATCTACAAAAAAATGTATTTCAGTTTCAATTCAAAGGGTTATAGAATTTCATCGGAATGAAATGATTCCGGTTTGAAGAATGAATGAAATTCCCTTACAAACAGCAGTTGAGCCGAAACCCTCAATTGGGAGCTTAAACCTGAAACACGATCAATGACTTTGAATGAAATTCTTGCATATGAAATCATACATTTTACTTGCTATGCAATGGCGAAGACCTCTCAACTCAAAGATCAGGTTTGGTGTGCAGATCTTTCGCAGAAAATAATTCCATTCTGAGTGAGTAGGTAATTATAAATGTATCTTATTGAGCGAACGAAAGTTGTACCTCTTCTCAGACTTTTCATCGTACCGGTCGAAATTCTAATTCATATTATGATGATTTTGGTGATGAGATTCTTTTCTGGTCTATGATACACATAATACATACATAGCAAGCTTCAATACATATCATACTTCATACTCTAGGATAATGTTGCTCCACTTGCACAATACCAAGCCATCATGATACTCAAGTGAAGTATGCAACTGAAATGGATATACTCCTATTATTGTAATAAACCTGCAATGTATTATTGAAGGAAGATGCGCATAATGCTGCTGTCTTTAGCACGATAAGAACAAGTTTTGTGGCTTTTGTGACGGACAAACCACGGCTTGCGGACCATGCTTGCATTATTTGCTTGCTTATAGGGATTTTGTGTCTTAACTTGAGTTTGTGACGCACGTCAAAGTTCAAGGTACTCTCAAGGTTGTGAGAGGGGCTTGTTTATACCAAGTCATATTTATCATATCAAATCCTCGCTCTATCATAATGTTATTTAGGAAGGTTCACAATAATTTTGTGAATTATCATAAAGTCCAAGAAGCCACTGGCACTCACACTGTTTTCATCATCTCTCCTGCTGGTTTCTGGGTATAAGAAGTAGACTGGAGTACTATTTTTTTTGCACAGTCAACAACAGTTTTCATGTGAAGCCATCACTTTATATAGTGTGCAATATATAATACATTCAATCATGCTACAACGTAGTTTGCGGATGATGATGATCACACATTTGTTGCAGGATCTCATCTCATTCTCTGCTGCTGCCACGTCGTGTTTGTCATGTAGTACGTCTGGTTGGAGCAACTCATAGTCATAAGATGAGAGAGGCAGTGCAATAGTCTACAATATAATGGGTGGGATATTGATATGATGATGATAATGTACCAAAATGTATGGAGATATTATAACACAAAACGACCAACGTTTGCTTGCTTACCTAAAAGAGATGTAGAGGCTTCTGATCTTGGAAAAGGAGTAGGTTATGGTCGTGGAGCAGATGCATGACTAATTTGTACACTAGATATTATCCATCCAGTTAACTGGTTGCTTTTCTTCAGTCACAAGCATGTTGTTGGGAGGGAAGGACTAGGACTACTTCATTGATTGTTTTTCATGGTAATTCCCCATGTTATCTTGCATAATGGGATATTGAGTGAATCATTAGCATTATGGGACGAGTTACAGTGCAGCAGGAGTAAGTTAATGTGTACGTAATTAAGAGTTTTGGTGTATGCGTACATAAATGAGCATGAAACACGAAAATATTTTTCCCCAAAAATACCCTGATACATGATAGGGTGTGTAGAAAAAAGTACAATGTTTATGTTGTTAGTGAAAGAATAGAACTAGATGGTTAAACTGACTAGTTTCTTTTATGAAAAATTCGTAAGCCACAATCTTGCTTTTATTTATTTGCAGTTTTTGACGTGGAAACCTACACTGCCGTCAAATTAAGAACCCACATCCAATCTTGGAAATTGAATATCAAGGAAAAACGTCAAAAATAATATAAACTGTTTAAAAAAGTGACACCCAAACAAAAAGTTAGTGACAATCAGTTAAATTGTGCTGGGAAAAGTGGAAGCTTTCTCCCCCTTCCGGGTATAGACACTCTCTTTGTGGAGGAAAGCGGAAGTAAAACTAAAGTAGATCAAGGGTTCGTGATCAATAGAACATTTTAGCCATCTGCTTTGAGTGGGTGAAAGTGAGACTCTTGTTGGTTAGCACAAGTCTCACTCAATATTTTGACCCCAAATGATTCCATGGTTGTGTTGACCGTGGATAACCAAGTGTACAAGGCCATGGACAGCACCCTTTTGGTGCACGCCAAACGGCCCGACATGTGGCATAAACACGAGCAGATGGCACTCATGGAAGTGGAAAACAAAAACAAAGGTATGTACTTTCCCCTCCAGTATATACCCTTCGTTTAAAAATTTGCAAAAAAATAGCATACAACGGTAGTATGTACAGTAAATTGTGATGATAAACAAGCAAATTCCAAGTATCTGTCGAGTTAAGTATCTAGAATCCCTCCCTTGCCTACTTTTACGCAGTATTTGTTTGGTTGTTTGGAATTGTGCACAACGGTAGAAAAGTACTTAGGTAGATGCACGTGTGACGTGACAATTTTCTTGGAATAGGATACGTCACAGAAAGGGAAGAATTGCATAGAGACAACAGTCTTGTCAGTTTCTAAGCTTCATTGTTTTTTACTAGAGCTCTTATACGTATGTATATTGTATTTTGTTCTGTAGAGCTTTTTATTACGTTGTGAGATAATATTTATTATGGGCTTGATTTTTTCATCGCTCTTTTTACGTAATTTCATTCTGTTGTTTAGTTGTTGAAATTGAAATTAAAAGCGCCATAAAATTGCTTGTAGGTAATTATTATAACAGTTCATAAAATTCCAGTCGTCTAACGTCATCCTGGTTGGTTTTGTCTTTGTAGGAAATGGGAATGTCGAAGTGGGAGCTAGAGTTCGTGCCCCTGGTGCTCCGTTGTATGGTAGGATAGTGCCAGAAGAGCAGCTACTGTCCATGGCTGGAGGCTGTAGTGTTACCTTAGGACCTTCTAACGTTCTTGGAATCATGGGAATGGCTGTTCACACAAATCCAGGAAATTCAGGACTTATGAATATGGCTTCGAGTAGTTCTGCGTATCCTGCAACCCAACCAGGAGTAAACATGAACTTGAATCTTGACCCAAGTGGTGGAGGAACTAATGCTAGTAGTGGTGGTAGTGGTGGTGTAGCGTCGAGTAGTGTTGCCGATATGCAGGCTATGCAGGCAAGAATCCCAAAGACTTTCCGTGACCCAGGCGCGGCTCCACTAAGAAAACTTAGTGTTGACCTCATCAAAACCTATAAACATATTAATCAGGTAAGAAGAAATTTCTTTTATAGTTTTATAACGATTACTGACAAAAAGTATGAGTAAATGAAAATAATAAAAATTTTAAATTGATTTTGTTTTAAATTTCAGGTGTACTTCGCCAAAAAGAAACGAAGAGCTCAGCAACAGCAAGGAGACGATGCATCCCACAAGAAGGAAAGAAAAGTGTTCAGTAATGATGGTTATGACGATGATAATCATGATTACATTATCAGAAACGGTGAAAAGTTTTTGGACCGTTATGAAATCGACTCGCTCATTGGCAAGGGATCTTTTGGCCAGGTAAATTACAAAACTAGCTACCTTCTGGAATACAAATGGAATATCTTTTGGAAGAACTTTTTATTCCCTTACGTTTTTGCTAAACTAATTAAACTTTCTGTTTTTTGCAGGTTGTCAAAGCCTATGACCATGAAGATCAATGTCTCGTTGCGATCAAGATAATCAAGAACAAAAAACCCTTCCTTAATCAAGCGCAAATCGAAGTGAAGTTGCTAGAAATGATGAACAAAGCGGATGTAGATAACAAATACTATATAGGTAAATCCCTAGTAGGTGCGTAATTTAGAAATCCGACAAATTTTGCTTACTCCATAGGCAAATCAGTGCAACTTTTATTCAAATTTTAATCATGAATTTGATTAACATAACAAAAAACAATTATGATACAAAGTACTTTTTTCTTTTTGTATACATCGTGTCAGTGAACTGAAATCAAGCTGAAAACGTTCTTGTCTACCGATATCATATCAAAATATGACCGATATCAATAATTGTGTGTAGTTTCAAGTGGTGTTGTGATGTAAATTGTAAACGCTCAAGGGGCAAGATAAGATGACGTAATCATTTTGTTATTTAACAAACGTTTGAAGATTCCAAGTTTAATCAATTACGTTTTCTAAACGCGCACTTGGTTTGCCTATATGAGTTGCCTTTTGGGTGCATTGTAATTTTCCCATGCACAACCAAAGCAAAATTACGGATTCTATATGCATTAGAATTGAACTTTGTAACTAACAGTTTACTGTGTTTTAAATTTTCAGTGAAATTAAAACGTCACTTTATGTGGAGAAGTCATCTATGTCTCGTTTTCGAGCTGTTGTCCTACAACTTGTATGACCTTCTCCGGAACACGAATTTCAGAGGAGTCTCTTTGAACCTTACAAGGAAGTTTGCTCAGCAGTTATGTACAGCACTACTTTTTCTTGCCACCCCCGAGCTGAATATAATTCATTGTGACTTGAAGCCAGAAAATATACTACTGTGTAATCCTAAGAGATCTGCAATCAAAATCGTGGATTTTGGGAGCTCGTGTCAACTTGGACAGAGGGTATGTCATCATAACTAGATGTGAATCATTTTGTTTCAAATAATGATTGCTAATTGGTTTTAAATATTTTGGTTTGTAGATATATCAGTACATCCAGTCAAGGTTTTACCGATCTCCCGAAGTCCTCCTGGGTATACCTTATGATCTGGCAATTGACATGTGGAGTTTGGGTTGTATCCTTGTGGAAATGCACACTGGTGAACCCCTCTTCTCTGGTGCTGACGAGGTAAGCCAATTTTTTATATTCAAGTAGAAAGTAAATTGCTTCCAGTAAATTTTGTATGCTAATTTTTTGTTGTTGATATATCGATTTTCAGACGGACCAAATGAATAAAATCGTCGAAGTGTTGGGAGTCCCACCCAAGCATATATTAGACATTGGTCAGAAGACCCGCAAGTTCTTCGACAAGATGCCAGATGGTTCCTATATTCTTAAGAAACCAAAAACCAACCGCAAGTATAAAGCCCCCGCGACCCGAAGGCTGCATGACATTCTCGGAGTTGAGACTGGTGGTCCAGGGGGTCGACGACTAAATGAGCAAGGGCACTCTGTTCAGGACTACCTAAGATTCAAAGATCTGATTTTACGCATGTTGGACTACGATCCAAAGACGCGAATCACCCCGTATTACGCTTTGCAGCACAACTTTTTTAAGCGAACAAGCGATGAATCCACTACAACCATTGGAAGCAATGCTCCCTCAGTTTTATCTGGCTCCAGCCCCTCAACAATCGACCATCTTCAATCCTTGCAACAATCCGTTGTTCAACATGGTGGTGGCGGAGGCTCATCAGCAGCTGGTAATTACTTGATATTACATGACACTCACGCATTTGCACCCAATAGCGAGTTAAATTGTTGGAATGCAAAATTCGATGGTTTGGAAATAGGAAGCTCCAGAAGTCGAGCTGTTGGTGGGATTCAGCTTGGTCACTCACACGGAATATCCCAAAACGTGATAGGCTCCTTCAGCCACAGTGGCGGTGGGTCGTTTCTCCCTTCGGGCTCTGCAACGGCTCAACATCTTCAAGGAAGTCTTCTAAATCATCATCTTCCCTCCCTCAGCTCTGGTGGTGCATCAATCGAAATGGAGTGCGAGTCCCCCCGTCTGGCTAACGCCTCAAACAACCATCTCGTTGGCAGTGTACACTTGCAACAGCGAGGTGTTGGGGTGACAGCCCTACCAGGTGGAATTTCTGTCAGTCATCCGCATCATCTACACCTCTTGCGTTCATCAGGATCAACAACCTCCGGCTCAGTTGGGACATCCAGGCACATGCCTGGCTCCCACATGGTAGCAGCCACTGTGTTGGATGGGGGTCCTGTAAACATGTCTGGTGCTTTGGCTCCCCGCTACGTGGGTGAAACCGGTGGGCCAGCATCCCTGCCTGCCGGAGTTGATTTTTCCTCACTGGCAAACTCAAACAGTAGCATTTCAAGCTACCCCTCGTACCTCAATATGAATCTCAGCAATGGACCTCCACCAGCATCAAGTCTTGACTGTACGCAGACTGGCAGTCTCAACATGCCGCTGGTGAGTGGACTTGGTGGTGGGAACACGAGTGTTGTTCCAACTTTTAACATGAACCTCAACTTGGCTGGACACCATGTAAGCTTGGGTGGACTTAATCCTAGTATAAGTTCGTCTTCCAATAGTCATCATACCCAACAGTCATCGGGGTTCCCTCCTCCACCTAGTCAATTTATTGGTGGGATGATGCCTCCCTTTTCCTCTATAGGAGGTGGTGGAGTAGGGGTTGGCTTTAGTGGAGTTGGCTCAGGTGGTGGAGGCGGAGGAGGGAATGGTCATCACGGAGCAAGTTCGGAGTCGGGTAGTAGTGCTAGCAGCAGTGACTTGGGGCTGAATGCAGGTGGCAGCAAAAATAACTTACTCATGTCTCTCTCATCGAGAGGCGGCCGCCAAGGACCTGTGAATACCAACAGTTCTGAAGATGATCGTGACCGGGATGAATCACCGATGGTGTGTGTCCAACAGAGTCCCGTTGCAAGTCATTAACTAAGACTTGAAAATAGATGCTCAATCATTAGGCTAAGATTATTGTGAGGGTTAGAAGGTTTAACCGCTAGGCTAAGACAACTTTTTAAGTTATTTAAAAAAAACTAGTGTATAAGGAAACAGTACGTAATAAGCTATCAATCATGTAGAAATTAATGAATTGATGATAACGAGGGTCATATGGTAAAAACCTCGCAAATTAACTCGTCGTGTATCTTGGGAATGAAACGTTCCCAGAAAAAACCCCCGTTGTAGCTAACCTATATATTTAGCTAAAATAATGTCTATGCTATATATGTGTATCTAATAATAGGCATGAATTGCGTTAGTATCTACTACTAAACTAAGTGATTGTTTAATGTAAATATATGCAAAATTATCATGTCGCATGATATCTCGTGAAGGTCTTGTCGGAACGTCGGACCGGATCTTGTAATCATTATTATTCTACACAACACATACATACACATTGTAGATATTATCTCTGGCTAACAAAAAAAACCAACACACTCTTGCGTTTAATTAGTTTCGCAGTAAATACTTGTTGCTTCATCATCAAATTTTTTATGCACACATTCAAATAATTACACCAGCGTGTAGGTGACAATTTTATAAGAGACCGATTTTCTTCAAGAAAAAAAATAACAAACATCTGCCAAAAAAATTGTACGGGAATAATAATCGTCTGACCTCTGAACGTATTTGTACTTGTACTATAATTGCAAACCCAAAATAATGACAAATATTATATTATGAGGACAAATATTGTATTATATCCTTTTAAACCACTGATGATATCATATTGTCAGGAGAAAAAAGGCACGCTATATAATCTGCTGCTGATGCTGCTGTTCCGAATGAATCTTTAATTTTCACACCATAATCTTCTTATATACCTTTGTATTTGTTACGCTTTTCTTACTCCTTTCACCTATTTTTTTTGTAGCTCCTCCATTTTCACTCTCTCACAATATTATTACTTTTTGCTAGGAAAAACTGAAGACAGGTGAAAGTTAGTTGTTCATGTAAAGGCATTTGTATGAATCTGAATGTAGATACTCAGAAGTATTACTTTGGGAAGCGTTTTCCCAAGACCCATTTTTTGACTAAATGATTGTATCGCGTATCAGACTCGTCTAAACTACTATGAATTACATTACTACCTATTTCCTAAATACGAATAACTATATAGTTAGTTATATAAGCAAGCATTTAAAATCATCACGTTAAAGATGACAAAAAATACATACATACATCACTGTATTACCTGCTATACTGAATATCGCTGGTCATGAACTCAAAAAAAGAAATAAAAATTACTATATACATCTTCGTTCGTACGTACGTTTGTTGTTGCGCTAATTGTTTGTGTGTTTGTAATCGCAGATCGGGATCGGTATCAACAGACAATGTAATAAATATTCACCTGTATTATATTATGCTGTTTGGGAAAGGACTGTACATGTTTTTTTGTGTTTTTTTTTCGGGACAGAAAAATTAGGATTGAATTGTAATGCTAAGATTGATTATATAACCGTGTACTATTTCAGATGATTCGGAATTACTGATGATATAAACTACTATATAAATAATGTGCGTGTAAAAAATAATTTTTTTTGCTGAAAGTGAACGTGATACTGACAACGTGTGAATCGTTTTTATACCAAATATAATGAATGAGTGATGATTGATTATGTACGTAGATGAAGGATTTAGCGCTTTGTTTAGTCATAAGTTTCAGTTAAGACTATTATGGCGAATGTTGTCAATTATTGTATTTGATGGAATTTAGTAAATTGTAAAAAAAACTATACTGATGATTACCAATACCGAAAACAGGTTGCTGCGTCTTATAGCTACACTGTGTATGTATTTAAAAATATCTGGCATGACATCGACTTTGAGAAAAAAACAACTTATTTCAATAAGGCTATATATTATTATATAGATGAGTATATAAAAAAAATAGACTATTCCTGTTCCTCCAATTTGAGTTCGTATATTGGTACATACGTAAACTAAGTACACAAGAGAGAAAAAATGCTAAAAATCTTTTTAAAAACTGGTCATGTATTACATCACACACACAAGCAAAAGGAGACAAGAACGATATATAAATTGTGTAGAGAATCATAATCAAAAAATATTTGAGTGTAAAATTGTAACAGTTATTTCAAAAAGGGGGTACTCTTTGACAAGTACATATACATTGGAATGGAAATAAAATATCTATTTCCTTTTGTTGTTCTTTTTTGTGAAAAAAGCATCGCATTGTTAACCGAGATTATTGATAGTCTGATGATGATCATGAAATAAACCCAATTAGCATCGCAAGTTTTTACCAAAAATATTTAAAAGTTACCCATTTTTCATCTTTTTATCATATGCATACTCTTCCATTTTGCATCAACCATGAACCACAAGCAATATATAATATTTTATATAAAAATTGCTATTAAAAATACCGGCAAGGAGTTTTTTTGCGCGAGTGATGAGATGATGAGGCTTCCTTCCTACACAAGATACCATATTAGTAGAGCAAACCAAAACAAGCCGTCATTAAAACATGTAACGCAAACCAAAATGCATACTAGCTATGCAAACTATATTTAGATGAAGGTGAGTGACTCACTTCTCGTCATAATACGATATTATTATGTTATCAAGTTTGTATGTAGGTAGATAGATGTATGCATCATATAATGCCATTTGATATTCCTCTTGCAAATCTTTTGCACACGATCATAGCTCATGCTGAAAGATGCAACTAGACTGGTTGAAAGAAATGCAGACTAGAAGCAGACAGAGCAGCAAATCTAGTGAAGTGAAT
This sequence comes from Orchesella cincta, assembly GCA_001718145.1. Taxonomy (NCBI): domain Eukaryota; kingdom Metazoa; phylum Arthropoda; class Collembola; order Entomobryomorpha; family Orchesellidae; genus Orchesella; species Orchesella cincta. The sequence continues at coordinate 23,342 of LJIJ01000250.1, read as the reverse complement.
AGTAGATGCACATGTTAACTTTGTGTTCTTGTTCGAGAATACCATATAAATCTTTACATTGAGTGTGAGTACACTCAGTATTTATGATAGTTGAGAAGTGCAAGTACAACTTTCTTTACGTAATGTAACCTTTGTTTGTTTGTTGATCACATTTTCAAAATATTTAGTCATTAGTCATTTCAGAAGTTTCATAAATAACAAGACGCTTCGAATTTAACGTGACGTCATTCGAGCTATAAGTATGGAACTGGATAACTTGCCACCTGAGGTGATTTGAATTTTATCAATATAAATCAGAAATATTTTAGTGAATCAATGTAATTCATAGTTGATTTTGTGTTTTGCAGCTTATCGCGAAAGTTTTCTCATTTTTGGATCCAGATAATATTATGGTATGCAGGCAGGTGTGTAGGAAATGGAGAATACTCAGCATAAAGGACACAAACCCACTCTATTCGCCGCAGGTAATATGTTGTACATACAAACAAGTACGACCTTGGGCTTGCTTTCTAACCTTAAGGTTGTTTCTATCACGAGCTTTGGAATTTGAGCTGTTTTTTTACTTTCTTTTATGCAGATTATGGGACTACTGATGCAGAAGCTTGGATATAGGGAATTGATCAGATTACGTCGAGCCTGTAAGCTTTTTAGCGTTGGGCTAGATAAACTGACATTCCGAGAAATAATCACGTTGGTAGGTCGAACTGATATTGATTCGTGTGATGTGGATGCCCTCATAACCGGCGATCGCCACCAATCCAACCCGTTTCCATCTCGAATTGTTAAACTGAACTTAAACTGTGACTGCTCTGATGCAGACCCTCCACTACCGAGGAGTCCAAAATATGCTCTAGTGGAGCAGTACGGCGAGAACATTCTCTTTCTTCAGGTGACCTCAGGAGAATCTCCGCACATCCAGAATCATTTCAACTGGGTTACAAAGCACATAAAAAACTTGCGAGGGTTGGTGCTTCTTGAAGCTTCTCGATCATTTAGTGAGAAAGAAGAACCCAAAACTTTGAACCCTCTGTCAACAGCGGATGAATCGACCACTTTTGAAAACCTCAAATATTTGAGACTCGATGATTCCACAGCACAATTGCGCCACACCGCACTGTACCTGGATGTTATAAAGAATTCTCCGAATTTGGAACATTTGGACACGCACGGCTACTTTCACACGGATATGGATATCATTCGCCTTTTGCCAACGTTGTCGCTGACCACTCTGAGAATAGATGCTGAAGACCCGCACACACAAGAGGTTTTGGAAGTTCTTGCAAAATGTAGTTTCCCATTGAAATCCTTTTCATTAAAGATAATGGGCTGGGGTGACAAGGCGAATTGCAACTTTTGCACAACACTGCTCCATGGTACTCTCGCTAGAGTAAGTAAAACGCTCCAGAAATTAGAGTTAAATTTACATTGGGACGTCAACAACATGAGCAATGAAAGTAATGAAGGTACTGCTGAGCCGGAAATACTTTACACCTTTCCGAGCAGCAAATGTCTAACAAACCTGGAGAAACTGAAGCTAGTAGGCTTCAAGGGGCAGCTTGACTTTCTCCCGGATTTTACATCGTTGAAATCACTATTAATTGTGGACCATGTCCCTGAAACTCAGCAGGTTTTCAACAGTCCGGAATCATTTAAAGAAAATCTTCCCATATTGCAAGAGCTACATCTTCCACAATATAGAACGTTCAGATCGCTGGATTATGATTACAAGTTAAAAATTTATGAGTTTATGTGGGATGCAAGCTATAAGGCAAAATATTGTGGTTTATACACTCATGACTTTCCTTGAACGAAAATGTCGTTTCATTCTTAACATGTATTGTAAGCGAATTAAAACCTCTATTAAACGCAACCGGTCTTTAAAAGGATTATTCGAAAATTTTTCCAGACTGATAATCGATTTTTAACCCGTTTCATACAAATGGAATCCGTCCATAAATATGACCGATCCAGCTTGAAGACTTCTTTTGAAAGGGTAGCAGAGGAACAGCAAGCTGCATTATTAAGAAGTTGCCACAGAACTTCCCCTTTGAAGAGAAATGTGAATGACTCAAACTTTGGCTTCCCCTACCCAAGTGGTTTACAGAGTACACAGTAGATGTAGCAGACGCTGAAAATTGCGTTTGTTGGTTCGTCATAGACGGACAGCATTTCTGACGATTACAATGCAAGTCTTGAGCTAAAGCATTTAACTTTTGAATGTAATTGTTTAACTTCACGATTGAAGATATAAACAGAGCAAACAATCAACAAAAATGTATACCAATTCAATGGGGCATGTCGTACGGTGAGTCGGCCCCTAAAATTTCCATGTAAAAATCATCCAACAAATTCTTCGAAGCAATATTGGCTACCCTTGGGACCTCTATTTTTCCAAGTCATCAAATTTCTCTCAAATCTTTTTTAAATTGTATTTCTACGCAAATTCAAATGGGCCACGCGAAGTACACATATTATACCATCCTCCATGTCGGTTCGGGATATTCGTTTGGTACATGACCCATGTCATTTTTGTAGTGCATGAAATTGCAACCCATTATGTAAATTTAGATCCTTTTGTATTTTGTATTCCCACCTTTTTATTAGTTTTAACACACATAACACATGACATCCCAGAGAGCAAACTGTTAGTCACGATAATTACATTAGAATTATTTTGAAGTCAAAAATGAATCAAACGGCTGGATCCTATTACAAATTGAATTAGTTAGTAGCAAAACTTTTCAGAAACGACGTACAAACAAACAAAAAATCTGCAGCTTATAGAATTTCAAGTATTTCTAGTAGAAATTAAAAGATGTGCTTGAGTCGGTTTCTGAAAATTAAAAAAAATTAATTAGCAAAATGCAATGTATCAAACTCAAAGCAACAGGTAGAGTAGACTCAAACTTTTGCCGACTTTAGTTTGTGTCCTTCTAGGATTGCAAACTCTGAACGCTCTTTAATTACATTTATGACTTCTAGAAATTAAGAACGAGTGAAGATATTGAGTCCGCATCGTATTGTGTTCAACTGATTACTAAACTAAACATCAACAACCAGCACCTAATCTTTTCCTATGGGGAAATGCATAAATCATTCAAATTTTGAGAGTTGTTGGAAACATGCCTGATTGGAATAAAGATAACTCTCGAGAAACTGGAAGCAGATTACTGTTGATGACTCTGGAAATTAAATTTTTCGTGATGATGTGATATAATAATCTTTCACAAGGAGGGTCTCCTCCTGACACCAAAAGTTTCGCAAGGAATATTAACTCTTTCCAAAGAGTTTAGCCAGCACACTATATCATGCACCTAGTCGTTGATTGGATAATGAAATTATTAAAAAACTTTCTTATGCATACAAATTGGGAAGAGGGAAGGGACAGGGAAAAGAAGAGGGTTGAAAATGATCTTCAGATTCGGGAATTGCCTCTTCTGCATAAGTTAAAGCTCAACATATTGTCCACAGTTGTTTTTTATATTGTTTTGTATGCATATAATTAATCTGAAACTACGCAGTATATTTATAAGAAACATTTTTTAAATTAAGTCTTTTTAATTCTAGAAAAATTGCATTAAATTAGCTGTAAAGCTTTTATTTGATGGAAAATACGTTTAAAAAATAACCGCTTATATATTTCGACCCCTTTTTTTAAATGGAATATATTTATTTTCATCCTTAAACACATAATACACTACAGTTTCGGATAATGAATCTCCAAACATCGGATTATAATCACAATTCATTAGCATTCATCCCTGCTCATCTTCCCCCATGCGTGTGAAAGCTAAATGAGAGCATCACCATCCCAAGTTTGAGAAACACACATGAAAGGGAAAGATGACTAAGAAAAATATGAAAGAATTTATTTTTTCATTTCGTTTCAGTCATTTCGCATTAATTTTTCCCCTACATACAAAATACACATAAAGTTCTTACAAAAATTAAACCAAGTGTGATTATGATTAGATCTTTTATCCGTATCGCACATTATTTCTTCTTGAATGCTTGCATATGCTTAAAATGGAATGACTTGCATGAGAGATATATATATATATGCAAATCACCTCTGAGAATACACAAGGAAGGAAGATGATGATGATGATCATGTCGTACTGGAAAAACAAAGGGATCCCTTCATTTTTCAAATCCCAATCTGTATCACCCCATCTCATATGCATATTTTCACTCCAGAAAATATTTGTTCCATTTTCTTCACTCACATGCAAATTCATGCGTGATGCAATAAACAACCGAAGATATAAACGATTTGGAACGTGGAAGGACAATGTCTGCAACGCAAAACCAAAGCATTTTTTATCTGATTTGCATAACACAGGTGAAGAAATCCTACTCCATTTCCCCTTGTTGTCACTACTACTCCATTGCTTACATTCAAACTGACATGATGAACGTTTCTTCCGCGCTACCCAGCCATACTTCTTAATTTACTTTTTGATGTATCATGATGAAGGTATGCGTGAACCACCAGGTAGAAAACTCTTCCTGTAACATCAGGAAGTTTTTCTCTCACACACAGCACAAGATAAAAAGTCAGTAATAAATGAGCGTATCAAAAAGGGACATTTGAGGATGACAGTGACAAATAATTTCTTGAGTTTCTCATTCCCATTCCTCCAGTTTCGTTCTTGTGCTCACCAGCCGGATTCCCACAATGCGGTGGTATGCAAAAGTGTAACAGTAGAAACTGTAGCTGAGCTCCATTACATACCTCATGAACAAATGGGAGATGACAGCTACTTTTAAAAAGACAATGCTAAAGAATGATTATCTTTCAGCATGCAGGGAGCAAATGTGTTAATACTGGTGAACATTTTATGTTCGTTGTGGTGTTGTATGGAGTCATGGAGCATTTCTTGTATGTAGAGCATTATTAACATAATCAAAAAGGTCAGCTCAACATCTATCGTCATTAACAAATGAAACATTTTGCTAATTCCATATTAATCTGTGCATTGAAGCTCATGTCTCTTGTCATCATTTTATTGAAGTTTTCGAGAGATCTCACTTCACCCCCATGATTTTGGAAATTCGTATTATAGATAGACATGGATAGATAGCAATATGTCAATAGTGGACCTATGAATTTATATATTTTTGGTATTTCAAATATTATTTTTTGGCGTTACAAGCAAGCAATTGTGTTCGCACAAGTGGAGATGCTGTACAACAACGTCATAAATCTTTTTTCGCTTCTTACGAATATTTATTTCAGTGTTTAGGTCGCTAGTAGTAAGTTTTTATTTTGAGGTGATTCAACCTTCCACCGTTCCACTATGAAGATAATTATTGTAAAAAACAAATTTCGTCTAGTACCTAAACATTTTATTAAATTCTTTGACACATCGTATTACAGCTTTAATACGCTACATTTGCATTCACACCAAATGTATAAAACACTACAAAATTTTCTAATCTCCACTAAAATTGCCACTCATTCTCTAAAGCTGAAAGTAAAGCTTCATTGGTGTAAAGAATTCCAATGGTGAGTAAAAAAGTGTTATGTCAGTTTCTTTAAAAAACGTAGAAACACACACGAGAGAAACGTAGACCCAAAGTCTCATTTTTTCATTCTCCCTGAATGGCAATGCAAATGAGAATTCAAAACACGTTCCAGATGCATTTTCTTTCTGACTCCGCTTGATACTCTCTGGCTACCCTTTCATTGCACTAACCTGGATAAATGAATAGAAAACCTACAAAAAAACTAAGAATGAGTGAGTCAGGTACAACGTTAAAAATCGTCGTTTCTCATGGATGAATTGAGGTAATAACGGCAATACACACGATTTTAAGAAACAAATGTGTACATAAAAGGAGGGCTTATACTAGATGATTACGGCAAGTTTTAAGGTAATTTTTCCAACTTTTCGCTCCATTCTCCTAAGAAGGTGGAGGCTGAGGAAGCAAACGTGATATTTTTTTAACATATTAAAGTACTAACGATAAGTGCCTTTTTATGCAGAAGGAAAGGGCTGCAAAAAAGTATTTTCCATTCACAAAACAGTGTAGCAAGGTTCGCTTATTCAATTTGGAACCCTTCCTACCTTCTAGAGTTTCCGATCAAACGACCCTATAAGTTGTTTTGACACAGAGTATCCATTATCTATCATTATGGAACTTGTAATATTTATAAAACAAGTCCTGTTTTTTATTGAAACTTCCGTTTTGTGTGTTTTCCTTTTTTGTCATGGTCAGCAGAGCATCTGCCTGTTTTGACAAGAGCTTTTGACCAGAATGGGAACTTCATTCCAGTTCACACTAACAGACTGGTGATGATAGACTGTTGTTGAAGAAATGTATGAAGAGTGAGTTCAGTGGGTTTTGGACACCAGTTTTCTGCAATTTCCTATTCCAAACGTTTTCTTGACCGGAGGTGAGCAAGAGTTAACCTTGATATGTCAAGATATCAATCTTTGTTTTGGTGGGGTTTAATTTATTAATTGAAAATAGAGTAGATGGATTGGAGAACAAACCCAAAGCTGAATAAATGTTGGTTGCTGGTTCTGGAATTGAGAGATTGATAAATCGGATATGATACGGACGGTTTCTTTGTTTTGATCTGATCAGCGTTGTAGATTTAATTTCTTACGCATCCAAATTTAGCTTATCATAAATAAAAAGTCGGAAAGGCCAAAGCGGATAAAGCAAACTGGATGTACATACTTGGGAGATAAGTTCATGTCAAAACCATTTTCATTAATTTAGTGACAATTGATGCGTACTTCCATCCTACAAAACGAATGTATTTTTTATCAACAAAATATGAGGATTATCTATAATCAAATTTTCATTGAATGAAATGCAAAGCCAATTTTTTTAAAAATTAAAAATGAACAAACGAGTGTGAGAATGCTACACAAATAATCTTGTTACGGACTAATTTTTCTCTCCAACTTGCTACTTTCAAGAACTACACGATGCATTTAACCGAACAGATTTGCCATTGTATTATATTTCCTCTCAAGAAAACGCTTTCCGTTTGAGAAAAATGTCTTTGAAAAAATTGACTTGTTAGATCATCCTTTTTTTGGATGCTACTGCTTCTGGACCCTATCACCATCCACTTGCTTCCCCTTGAGTGAATACACCAAACAACTAGCCATTAATATAATAAAAAATCTGTTGAGTACAAAACAAAAATCACATTACAACTTCCTTTTCATGTCCGATTGCGGTTTCGTTGCAGTGGGCAAGGTGGAGGTAGGAAAAAATCCTTTCCTCTTTAAAAAAATCCAATGCAAATGTTGTCTAACAGTAAGAAAAGAAATTACATAAGTATACCTATCAGTATCAAATCCCACATAATATTTTTAACCATGCTTTCTACCCCTTGTTTGGTATCACACATTAAAATCATTCTAATCCGGCCACTAGCATAATAAACAAGATGCGAACAACCTGTAGTACAAGAAAGGTACATGAGAGAATGCCCATCAACATCAAGTGCAATATCACATGCGGATTACACATGTAGGTATTTGTGTTTCTCCTCCACACAAATTCCTCGCTCTCATTTCTAGCTTCTACTCTTGATACAGATGTTAACTATATTGGCAATTGGCACTAAGAAAAGTTGTCTGTCTACTACTTAACTCTTTGGACTTTCCTGCCTTAATTAGCTTGCTCTCATAAAGTGTGTAAGGAAGCGTGATGTGCAAATGCGGAGAGTTAAAAGTTTACGTAAGTATACGGGTTGGGATTCGGGACGAGGCTCAAAAGCACTAAGCTGGGTAATAGGGGCTGTGCAGTCATTCCTGTCGTTTTGCTAATTAATTAAGTATATATGTGCGAGGAGTAGAAGATAAACCAGAAGTTTATTGGTCAGGATTCGCCAATAAATTAGGTATAAATCAGCGGGTGGTTAAATCATATAATATACATATATTATTATTACTGAACTACTTGGTTTGCTCAGACATTTTTATAAGGAGGGGGAAGTCAATAAAATACCTGCAGTTTTTACCACATTATGTTATATCTCCACTCTGCTTTCATTTCCACATTCAATTGCCGTGAAAATGATACCTGAAACTATAAAGATAGAGAGTATTTTTACAATTACAACTGATATGAACTCAAGGGGCATACTAATACAATGTGTGCATTGTATTGTGTGCAACTTTGTCACTCAAAAGTAAGTAAGTCAGGTAGCGAAAGCGAAACAGGAGCACAATGCATCCCTCAAGCAGCTCATTTCCTATATGTTTGAATGTGCACACATTTATTCAATGAATTGTACCAAGTACCCGTCTTATTGCCCATTTAAGGAAGTTGAATACTTTTTCTTTATGACTGTCTCTTGTTTCTTGAAGAGGTAATTGCGTCGGAAGCATAAATACAAATAATTTTAACAGTTATTGTTTCAAGTTAAAGCTCATGAACATTTATATCACATCTAATTGCCCAAGAAATGACCTCTCGAGTAATAAAACCTATACAAAACAACAGAGCTAGTCGTGGCGTGATGAAGAGAGCTGAGCTGAGCTCAATTCAACTTCATTTCATTTCGGAATACATTATGTAAATGAGTTTTCAGTTGGCGGATCTTAGAAGAAAAGACTGCCTCAGCTATGAGCCTCGCAATGTTGCTCATGTACAAATAACAAGGAAGCCCAGCCCATTTTTGGCAGCTTGGTGCTGTGCAATTTTCATCTGCAACATACAATACAGTTCGTAGCTTATAGGTAGACTTCGGCGACAATTAAAATTTAAAAAAGTGCAATAAAATTTTTATAATCAGGAGATGTGTATACTTCTTAGTTGACGGAATCTTGGAAAATACGAATTGTCTTGGCTTGAATTTAACAAATTGTCGGACGAATATCATCGCGGGTATCACAACATGGGATTTTTTACAGAATAAAATACAGCCTGTATATTGCACGAAAAGTGCTTCTCCAGCTTGGTTCGAAGGACCACCTAATCATACCCAGTTGGTCCTACCTTCAAACCCGTCATGAGAACACATTGAGTTTGCCTGTACAAGCAGAGATTTGGGCATTTATTGTCCATCCTAAATCAACAAAAGCGGCTCATTCCATGATTTTTTCCTTCAACATTGCAAGACCCACCTGATGCAGTGCCGTCATCGCGACCTACCTGGACTGGACTGCTTTGGAAACTTGAATGAATAGCTAAATTTAAAACCATACCTGTTCCCCTGCATAATATGCAGCCGAGGTTTCTTTTCCATTTTGAGAGACTATCCCTAGCCCACTCCAAAGTAATAAATGTTTGCCTCATATTTCATAAAATATTGTCACTGTCAACAAGTATAGGAATGAGCTGAACCTGACTCGACTCTAAACTCCAAAAAACATGAGCTTAAAACAAAACTCGAATTAGGCTTCTTCCTCTCTCTCCATATTCTGTGACATTAAACCATACTTATTCAGACGTATTCTAACGTAAAACTATCTTCCACCACCATTAATTTCCTCGTTATTACGCAACTCAGCTCTGAGCCAGTGCTCAAAAAATCTCACAATGTCGGTAATAATAATCATCATATTTATATTTACTACTGGGAAAATGAGTTAAACTCATAGTTTTTATTAGGAATAAAAAACTAGTTTCCAAAAACAAAAATTCCTTTTAAAGGGCTCTCTCATAATCATCATAATATTCTCTTGACTATCAACACTTTTGACTCCTCACATTATTCTCCTTATTGCCAACTCTGCAAAGCGTGGACGGACATGTTATGACTTCAAAACTGTCTTTTAAAAATGTCAAAGCTCAAAATGTGATGTTGTCTTCCAGTTTAAAACTTAAACTGAACCATAAACTCATTCCCAGAGAGAGTTATTCGTGTCATAAGCAGTTGTTGATGTAATTGTCGAAACATAAAAAGGCCATGCTTACAATATTTATTAAAAGTGATTACTTCATAAAGTTGCTGTTTTTTATTATAAAAACCGCATGATGAATGCTCAGCTAAAGTACACATATATTATGCAGTTTCTTGCTCCATCCTGAGCTGATAACTTTGTCTCAAGGATAATCAAGACCAGACCAAGCCCATCCATAATCATTTCGAGTTATATGTGTATAAATGATGATCACATGCTGATGACGATGATTTTGGTGAAGGAATTTATGCATATGATTAGGATTTTTATGCACATTAAAAGCTACATGATGAAAACTGCGGTTTTCCACCGAGAACAAAATTTGTACCATGCTGGGAGTTCTTGCGTTTTGTTATAGCTTAGTTGATATTTTCAATGTCCTCTTCCTCCTCTTGGAAGTAGGTACCGCTGATTATGATTACATTTTTATACATCACATTATAACTTGATACCGGGTGGTTCCTGGGTTGACATGAAGGGACTTCATCGACTGCATACTGATGATGACGATGAGGACAACATGAAAAAATTGCAGTCATCCTCATTGACTGAGCCTTACCTTTTTTCTAGATGGTTTGTAAAATATATTATGTGAGGAGAACCTTCTTGCTACTTAATTTGTTTAGTGAAGTTAATAATCTTGGGAGGATTTAGGAGGAAGTGAATATATAAGAAGCAGAAGCCAGCAGGAGTTCTGTCGGTGGCTAAAACCTACAGTTTCCCCTACGCACATGCTAATTATGCAGTCATGTAAATGTTGATGCCATTTTTACAAAGATTGTTACAATAACAATGGGTATAGCAGGCAATCTGACAGTTTGTGAGGGATTTGCGGGCTCGATCCATTCATTATAATACATATGCACTCAGTTTTCAGTATGTGTAAACAACACACATGCATGGATGTCTTACAACAATGAATATTTTTAGTTGGCTCTCTCCGTTGAGAGTTCATTCGGCTGTTGATAATTTGGAGTACGTGCTGGATGTACTTAATTAACCTTGATGAAAACCGCAACAAGATAACAACCAAATCAAAACCACACATCAAAACTGCAACGGATAATGTATGCAATAGCAGATTGTTGTTGTGTGTATTTACAAGATTAAAAATATCCACAGACAGACATACGTTCTTTATTGCAACAGCCTTTTGTCTGATGAAAGGAACTGAGCAGGATAGCTAGAAAAAGCAAAGTTACCGGAACCAAAAGCACTCTTTTTTGTTCCGGAACCCTATTTTGTTTCTTAGTTTGTAGAAACACACAGGAATTATGGTGTCATGCTCATGTACTAATGTGCATGTTTTATTGTGTTTTATGTTGACCAAACTCATTTTATATTCAACATGAATGTGGTGATTTCATCCCCGTATTTTTATCACTGGTTGTGACTTGTAAGCTGCATTCTAGCTTGGCTACCAGCATACTCATCTTTCTAGATTATATTCAGATTCACACCTCATAAAGCACGTCCAATCCCAACCCATCAAAAAAAGTTTTGATTACTTTGTTATTAGTTGCCGAAAACAGGATTGGATAGGCTTCCCCATATAAATAGTGTGCTTGGTTTGGTATCAATATTTACAAAGCTTTTTCTTCTAAATCTAAACCCATTTTGTTTTTTCAACATACCATCCTTTTTTTGATCAGTTGCTCATGCTTTTTCTTCATAAATTTGCAACATTTTGTAAGCTAGATCAGATCGGGAAAATCAGTTGCATCCCTACTTTGATTACAATAATTATAGAGAGCTAGTTATGTACTCCTAATCTTAATTTGTAGACACGATCTTCACACCTTCTTTTCCTCATCAACACCAAAGGCCAGCACCACTAATTAGAAATCGGTTTGAGAGCCAACGCCTTGTCATATTTTTATTTGTACATCAAAGTAATTTAACGCAAAAATGAAAATTTTGCAAATCTGGATTTTTTCTAACCAAAATAAGAACAAGAAAGATTTGCTTGAGGTGTTGAAGTTCATGGTTGAATGCATGCGTGCAAATTGCAGATTCTGGAGCGTGATAGGCGAAAATGATAAGATTTTAGAGTACATGGTCGGATTCCTAAACGACCTGATTTTTGTGTACCAATTTTTGAACTTTGTTGCGCATACCATCATCATTTTATCATGGAGGAGCACATCCTCATAATTGAATCGTGATAATGCAAGTTGCGGTTGATTCACCGTTTGTTTTCTCAGTCTATTTTTGCATGCATGACATGCTCACTTTAAATAGCAGAAGGTTTCTTTCAAGAAGTAAAAACGTGTCTTCCATTCTCTACCCTCTGCATATACATGTATATAAGCAGATGGATAATTTTTTATCTTCCACCAAAAACTAGAATGAAAATCATTCTGTGATTTAGTTGGCTTTCATCGTGCCAAAATCATAACACAAAATTTTATTATGGTATGGCACACACTCATGCCGTGGCAATAATGCAGTAGCTTTACTCTCCTTTCAAGACATCGTAAATGTATGATTCATGTTCGTTTTTATAGTACGTGCGAAACACTACGTGCTTTCACTACAATAGCAGGAGATTCAGAGCTAAAAAACATTTTAAAAAACAAGGGCAAAGTACACATCAAGATGGTACTCAACACGTACTCTGCATCAAAAAGGAAGTTCCTAAGAAAGAGCCCCAAAATGAAGATAATACAGATGAGGCGCTTTATAAAATAGCCCATAAATTTTCTCGTTATGGATCACTGGCCCTGAATTCAATGCGTTGACAACAAAAAATTAACCTCGCAAATAATTTTTTTGAGAGAGAGATTCATTCAAATTCTGCATTGCTTTTCTACTTGCTACTTGAACCGTAAAATGTGCTTGAGTCCCTTTTCGTTTTAGGTACATATAATATAATATTGGATTGTAGACATCCTGCATAATTCAGCGCGTTACATTTCCATTAGATCAATTACATGACAGCTATATTAATTGATGGATTTGAAATTCACCCATTCGTGTAATGAACCTCGTGAACACGCAATCGTTCGGAATAATTGAGGTTCAGAACACATCCACACGAGTTATGCGATCGTTTTCTCTCTATCATGATGCATGATGATGATGGTACAAGTTTTAAACTCAACTTCAAGACTCCCCAAAGATCATGCGAGTGCCGTCTTCTCCGTCATATTATTCAAAAAAGATATCCTCTCAACCTGAACCGCAGAGGTAAACAAGAAGGAGGGAATCCACATTAAACTAAATGTTTTGGTCATGTGTTGATAATGTAGTTCACTTTTTCACATTTTGCCATGTCATGACATGTTTGGCATGTGCACATATATTTACAACAGCCAGCACACACACAAACACTTGCTCGCCCAGAAACTCTTGTTTTACAACCGCCGCAACCGCTTCTTCTCCTCAATATTCATCCGCAACCCTTGCTCATATTATCATCAGAGAAAGAGACGGGCCGGGACGGAGAGTTTAACCCTTTTGAATTTCTTTCTGTGCGATGAATTTTAAATGGAAAAAAAGTAGCTTCTGTCCATTCCGTATTTCTTGTATATGTTGAGCGTTGCATACTTTTTTTTATTATTCTGGACCTCATCCCCGTTCTATTATGCATGATGATACGTATGTGTGGCTTCATTTCGTTTCGGCATGTTACAATTTACAGTAGTAGAGCGAAGTCAGTGAATATTAGATCTTATAAATAATATGGGTGAGAGCATCTCATCATCCTCCTCATCATATTTGTGTGACTGGACGTTGAGTTGTAGTAGCAATTGTGAGATCATGCACAGCATTCATATGTCTTTGTCGCCATCATTGTGAGGGAAATCCGTGTAAGTATGCAGGAGTTGAATGAGCATGCTTACGATTACGATTAGTTTACGTTACATTGTTCATAAAAGTCGCCGGTTTTGGAATACATAATGAATTTCAGTGAATGAAAAGTTGAGCCTTTCAATATGAGCATAGTATTATCTTGGAGATGGCTCAAAAAATAATACTTTGCGTAGAGTTGGCAATATGCATAAATATGACATGAGTAGCTTGTACACACCACAATCAGCAATAAAACGGTACGATTCATCTGCCCATTTGTAATCCCATTATTTATGGTTTGTAAAATGGTTGATTATCTGATATAAAAACAATTTGAATGAAATTGTTTGTTGGTTGGTTGATGCAAAAGAAAGATGGTAAATTAATACCTTTTACTTGCTGACACTCAATTAATGTCAGCGCATCAGTATTATGTGGTTGCGTATCAAGTCACTATCACGTTGTTTGAATCATAGACGTACGTACTTTGTTTCTATGCTCAGCAGTTGTAAAATCTGCCGATTGTGATACTCTTTTTGCATTGCTTTGATGCTTTGCTCATTTTTCAGGGTGGTTTTGATCGCAGATATGGTCATGAATTTTTAATGAGGATGTACGATTCATCAGTTCGATACGGAACAAATTATTCATGTGCATAGACAGACACAAACAAAGGCTGCAATGATGGAACCCAGCTTGCCTGCTTTCTGAAGCTAATTCGCCTGAAATGTTGTGAATATGAACTGTTATAATTTTGAATATAATTTTACAAAAAATTTATTCTGTGAGCACAAATATTATAATCAAGTATAAATAAATTTTCTGCCATGTGCCACGAATTACATGATGATGATTCCTCAAAAAATTTGCACTTTAATCGTGAGAATCCTCCTGAATTTAAAGGAGGAATGAACAAGTTAATAAATAAATTAACCACGTTGACATTTCCAATCAATTCTTGAGGCCGGTGAAGTTCTCCACGGTATTCTTCCACACTTGACTAAGGAGATGACAGGGATTTTTTCCCTGTTAATTATTACATCTTTCTTAATCGTTTTATTTAAATGCAGAACTGATGTGGGCGTGAGTTTTGTAGTCAGTTCTAGTCCCACCTCCATCATTTACTGCCTCTGTTGTAGTGACTGTCGGGGTAAAACTGCCATTTCAAAATGATGCATTGCCTTTTTTCTCCATCCTCCACCTAAAATTGATTGTTTTTGATATTCAGTTAATATTTATGGGTTGAATAGATGAGTAAGTAAGCGTGATTTTAAAAAAAAATGGGGATTTCCAATAGATTCCTGTCACAAATCAAACATTTTTTTCATGCTCTTGTTGTAATGCCCCGCAATTAGCTTTCATGCTTCAAATGCCAAATAAATCTTGGCAAATTTCAAAATTATACGGAATACTGATATTTCATCGGATGAGTTATATCTGGTGTCGTTTTTCACATTCGCAATATCCATAAAAACGTGTCGGAAAACTCGTCAGAGGATAGAGCTATAGTCAGTCAGCCACACGTTTGCGTTGTTTATGCATATTAATTATGAAATGGAGAAGAAGAAGCAAACAATTAGAAGTAAAGTTTTCAAGAGTCAAAGTAATTAATTCTGAAGCATCAAAAAGCTCACGATGGGATGGCTTGAGGGGTTCAAAAAAAGTTGTGTTAGTTTATATCCACATTATATGTACCTAAATAGTAACACATTGTAATATTTCAATCCATCCCACATCCGCACCAAACGAACCAACTTTTTCTCTTAAAACGCGTTTCATTATTTACTTAGGCTCGCTATTGAGGAGCACAGCGAGAGAGATTTTTTGCGAAAAAATGCACAAAATATTATCTTGTTTTCGCTTACACCCGCAGTTAAATTAGTGGAATCACGTTCAATATTTCCCCATGCGTGTTTACCTAATGGATGTAAAGAAATGTATTTTTTGATAAAATCAAAATCATCATGAGAATGAGCTTAGCACGCAGCTGGTAGTAGTTCTATTCATGGCGCATTAACTAGCTGAGGATGTGTGAATCTTCAGCTGTCACATGAGGAATAATATTATGATGTTTTACAATTTGCAATGATATGCTATTAGATGTGTTAGGTACAATGTTAGCTCACGTTTGCGTACTGTAATTAGCCAGTGTTAGACTAGATTAAGTGAAAACGTGCAGATATATAGAAGTTGTAACGGAAGTTGGAGTTTTCTAAAAATTCGCGCGTCGGAAGATTTTTTCAAGCTCGCAGCCAATTAACTTATGTGGTTATTATTTATATGGTTTCCAATGCCGCTCAAAAGAAGCGCACAGCTACTACGTCGGCTCTCCAAAAGGACAAAGGTGAGAAACTAATGCCTCATAAGTTAATTGGGAGCTTGAAAAAATCTTCAATTTTTAAAAACTCCAACTTCCGTTACAACTTCTATATATATGCACGTTTTCACTTAATCTAGTCTAACACTGGCTAATTACAGTACGCAAACGTGAGCTAACATTGTACCTAACACATCTAATAGCATATCATTGCAAATTGTAAAACATCATAATATTATTCCTCATGTGACAGCTGAAGATTCACACATCCTCAGCTAGTTAATGCGCCATGAATAGAACTACTACCAGCTGCGTGCTAAGCTCATTCTCATGATGATTTTGATTTTATCAAAAAATACATTTCTTTACATCCATTAGGTAAACACGCATGGGAAAATATTGAACGTGATTCCACTAATTTAACTGCGGGTGTAAGCGAAAACAAGATAATATTTTGTGCATTTTTTCGCAAAAAATCTCTCTCGCTGTGCTCCGCAATAGCGAGCCAAAGTAAATAATGAAACGCGTTTTAAGAGAAAAAGTTGGTTCGTTTGGTGCGGATGTGGGATGGATTGAAATATTACAATGTGTTACTATTTAGGTACATATAATGTGGATATAAACTAACACAACTTTTTTTTGAACCCCTCAAGCCATCCCATCGTGAGCTTTTTGATGCTTCAGAATTAATTACTTTGACTCTTGAAAACTTTACTTCTAATTGTTTTGCTTCTTCTTCTCCATTTCATAATTAATATGCATAAACAACGCAAACGTGTGGCTGACTGACTATAGCTCTATCCTCTGACGAGTTTTCCGACACGTTTTTATGGATATTGCGAATGTGAAAAAACGACACCAGATATAACTCATCCGATGAAATGCATAAGAAATTTGCCAAGATATTTGGCATTTGAAGCATGAAAGCTAATTGCGGGGGCATTACAACAAGAGCATGAAAAAATGTTTGATTTGTGACAGGAATCTATTGAAATCCCCATTTTGTTTTTAAAATCACGCTTACTTACTCATCTATTCAACCATAATATTAACTGAATATCAAAAACAATCAATTTTAGGTGGAGGATGGAGAAAAAAGGCAATGCATCATTTTGAAATGGAAGTTTTACCCCGACAGTCACTACAACAGAGGCAGTAAATGATGGAGGTGGGACTAGAGCTGACTACAAAACTCACGCCCACATCAGTTCTGCATTTAAATAAAACGATTAAGAAAGATGTAATAATTAACAGGAAAAAATCCCTGTCATCTCCTTAGTCAAGTGTGGAAGAATACCGTGGAGAACTTCACCGGCCTCAAGAATTGATTGGAAATGTCAACGTGGTTAATTTATTTATTAACTTGTTCATTCCTCCTTTAAATTCAGGAGGATTCTCACGATTAAAGTGCAAATTTTTTGAGGAATCATCATCATGTAATTCGTGGCACATGGCAGAAAATTTATTTATACTTGATTATAATATTTGTGCTCACAGAATAAATTTTTTTGTAAAATTATATTCAAAATTATAACAGTTCATATTCACAACATTTCAGGCGAATTAGCTTCAGAAAGCAGGCAAGCTGGGTTCCATCATTGCAGCCTTTGTTTGTGTCTGTCTATGCACATGAATAATTTGTTCCGTATCGAACTGATGAATCGTACATCCTCATTAAAAATTCATGACCATATCTGGGATCAAAACCACCCTGAAAAATGAGCAAAGCATCAAAGCAATGCAAAAAGAGTATCACAATCGGCAGATTTTACAACTGCTGAGCATAGAAACAAAGTACGTATGTCTATGATTCAAACAACGTGATAGTGACTTGATACGCAACCACATAGTACTGATGCGCTGACATTAATTGAGTGTCAGCAAGTAAAAGGTATTAATTTACCATCTTTCTTTGCATCAAACCAACCAACAAACAATTTCATTTAAATTGTTTTTATATCAGATAATCAACCATTTTACAAACCATAAATAATGGGATTACAAATGGGCAGATGAATCGTACCGTTTTATTGCTGATTGTGGTGTGTACAAGCTACTCATGTCATATTTATGCATATTGCCAACTCTACGCAAAGTATTATTTTTTGAGCCATCTCCCAAGATAATACTATGCTCATATTGAAAGGCTCAACTTTTCATTCACTGAAATTCATTATGTATTCCAAAACCGGCGACTTTTATGAACAATGTAACGTAAACTAATCGTAATCGTAAGCATGCTCATTCAACTCCTGCATACTTACACGGATTTCCCTCACAATGATGGCGACAAAGACATATGAATGCTGTGGCATGATCTCACAATTGCTACTACAACTCAACGTCCAGTCACACAAATATGATGAGGAGGATGATGAGATGCTCTCACCCATATTATTTATAAGATCTAATATTCACTGACTTCGCTCTACTACTGTAAATTGTAACATGCCGAAACGAAATGAAGCCACACATACGTATCATCATGCATAATAGAACGGGGGATGCGTCCAGAATAATAAAAAAAAAAGTATGCAACGGCTCAACATATACAAGAAATACGGAATGGACAGAAGCTACTTTTTTTCCATTTAAAATTCATCGCACAGAAAGAAATTCAAAAGGGTTAAACTCTCCGTCCCGGCCCGTCTCTTTCTCTGATGATAATATGAGCAAGGGTTGCGGATGAATATTGAGGAGAAGAAGCGGTTGCGGCGGTTGAAAACAAGAGTTTCTGGGCGAGTCAAGTGTTTGTGTGTGTGCTGGCTGTTGTAAATATATGTGCACATGCCAAACATGTCATGACATGGCAAAATGTGAAAAAGTGAACTACATTATCAACGTAACATGACCAAAACATTTAGTTTAATGTGGATTCCCTCCTTCTTGTTTACCTCTGCGGTTCAGGTTGAAGAGGATATCTTTTTTGAATAATATGACGGAGAAGACGGCACTCGCATGATCTTTGGGGAGTCTTGAAGTTGAGTTTAAAACTTGTACCATCATCATGATGCTCATGATAGAGAGAAAACGATCGCATAACTCGTGTGGATGTGTTCTGAACCTCAATTATTCCGAACGATTGCGTGTTCACGAGGTTCATTACACGAATGGGTGAATTTCAAATCCATCAATTAATATAGCTGTCATGTAATTGATCTAATGGAAATGTAACGCGCTGAATTATGCAGGATGTCTACAATCCAATATTATATTATATGTACCTAAAGCAAAAAGGGACTCAAGCACATTTTACGGTTCAAGTAGCAAGTAGAAAAGCAATGCAGAATTTGAATGAATCTCTCTCGAAAAAAATTATTTGCGAGGTTAATTTTTTGTTGTCAACTCATTGAATTCAGGGCCAGTGATCCATAACGAGAAAATTTATGGGCTATTTTATAAAGCGCCTCATCTGTATTATCTTCATTTTGGGGCTCTTTCTTAGGAACTTCCTTTTTGATGCAGAGTACGTGTTGAGTACCATCTTGATGTGTACTTTGCCCTTGTTTTTTAAAATGTTTTTTAGCTCTGAATCTCCTGCTATTGTAGTGAAAGCACGTAGTGTTTCGCACGTACTATAAAAACGAACATGAATCATACATTTACGATGTCTTGAAAGGAGAGTAAAGCTACTGGCATTATTGCCACGGCATGAGTGTGTGCCATACCATAATAAATTTTGTGTTATGATTTTGGCACGATGAAAGCCAACTAAATCACAGAATGATTTGGTTTTTCATTCTAGTTTTTGGTGGACAGAATAAAAATTATCCATCTGCTCATAGCACATGTATATCTGGCAGAGGGTAGAGAATGGAAGACACGATTTTTACTTCTTGGAAAGGAGAAACCTTCTGCTATTTAAAGTGGAGAGCATGTCATGCATGCAAAAATAGACTGAGAAAACAAACCGGGAGTGAATCAACCGCAACTTGCATTATCACGATTCAATTATGAGGATGTGCTCCTCACATGTATGGGAAAAAATGATGATGGTATGACGGAAAACTTAAAGTTCGATAAAAGTTATGGTTACATAATTTGTTTAGTTGATTAAAATCGAAGTCGTTTTAGGAGCATAAAAACTCGTACCATGTACTTTAAAATCAGTATCGATTTTCGGCACTATCCAGCGCGCCTCCAGCAAATACTGCAATTTGCACGCTGTTTTTTTTCAACACCATAAACGCCGAACTTCAACACCCGTCGACAGCAAATCTTTCTTCGTTTCTTACTTCATTTTGGAAAAAATCCAGATATTGGCAAGAAGTTGCGTTTTTTTTGCGTTAAAATTACCTGGATGTACAATAGAAAATCAATGACAAGGCGTTGGCTTCCCATACCAGATTATTTCTAATTAGTGGTGCTTAGTGCGCTTTGTGATTGTTGATGATGGATAAAGGGAATGGTGTGAAGATCTGGTTGTCTCAGCGAAATAAATGTAGATTCAGGAGTAGCATAACTAGCCGTTTCCTATAATTATTGTAATCAAAGTTATGGGATGCAAACTGATTTTCCCGATCTCGATCTAGCTTACAAAATGTTGCCACAATTTATGAAAAAGAAAATTGCTGAGATGAGGAACTGGATCAAAAAAAGGATGGGTATGTTTGAAACAAACAAAATGGGTTTAGATTGTAGAAGACAGAAGATTTGTTACGTATGATGATACCAAACCAAGCACACTGTTTTAATCAAATGGGAAGCCTATCCTAATCCTGTTTTCGGCAACTAATAACAAAGTAATCAGAAACTTTTTGATGGGTTGGGATGGACGTGCTTTATTGAGGCTTGTGAATCTGAATATAACTACTAGAAAAGATGATGTATGCTGTAGCCAAGCTAGAATGTTCAGCTTAACAAGTCACAAACCAGTGATAAAAATACGGGGATGAAATACACCACATTCATGTTGAATAAAAATGAGTTTGGTCAACATAAAACACAATAAAGACATGTGCACATTAGTACATGAGGCGATGACACATTAAATTCTGTGTGTTAAGTCTACAAAGCTAAGAAAACAAAATAGGGGTTCCGAACAAAAAGAGTGCGCTTTTGGTTCCGGTAACTTTGCGTTTTCTAGCTATCCTGCTCAGTTGCAGTTTCATCAGACAAAAGGCTGTTGCAATAAAGAACGTATGTCTGTCTGTGGATATTTTTAATCTTGTAAATACACACAACAACAACCTGGTATTGCACATTATCCGTTTGCAGTTTTTGATGTGGTTTTGGATTTGGTTGTTATCTTGTTGCGGTTTCATCAAGGTTCATTAAGTATGACCTCCACACGTAACTCCAAATTATCAACAGCCAACTGAACCTCTCAACGGAGAGGAGCCAACTAAGAAAATATTCATTGTACCAGACATACACATATTGCGGTGTTTACACCATACTGAAAACTGCAGTGCATATTGTAGATTATAATAGAATGGATCGCACGCGCCACGGGCAAAGTCCCCTCAGAAAGCTGTCAGATTGCTGCTATACCCATTCTTCATTGCTAAGCAATCTTTGTAAAAATGGCATCACATTTACATGACTGCCATAATTAGCGATGGTCGTAGGGGAAAACTGTAGGTTTTAGCCACCGACAAGAACTCGCTCGAACTTCTGCTTATCTTATATTTCAATTTCCCTCCTAAATCCTCCGGCAGTATTAACTTAACTAAACAATTATCAGCAGTTCCTCCTATCCGACTCATATTTCAAACCATAACTAGAAAAGGTGGCAAGCGCGCTCTTCAGTCAATTGAGCGATGACTGCAATTTTTCATGTTGTCCTCATCGTCATCAGTATGCAGTTGATGCACAGTCCCTCATTCAACCAGGAACACCCGCGGTATCAAGCTTATATGCTCGATGTATAAAATGTAATCATAATCAAGCGGTACCCTATCTTCCAATGAGGAGGAACGACCGACATTGAAAATATCAACTAAGCTATAACAAAACGCCAAGAACTCCAGCCATGGTACAAATTTTCTTCTCGGTGGAAACCGCAGTCTTCATTCATGTAGCTTTTATGTGCATAAAAAATCCTAATCATATGCATAAATTCCTTCACCAAAATCATCGTCCATCAGCTATGTGATTCATCATTTATACACATATAACTCGCAAATGCATTATGGATGGCTTGTCTTTGCCGCTCTGATTATCCTTGAGCAAAGTTATCAGCTCAGGATGCGGGAGCAAGAAACTGCTAATACTATGTGTACTTTAGCTGAGCATTCAATCATGCGGTTTTTTAATAAAAAACAGCAACTTTATGAAGTACATCACTTTTAATAAATATTGTAAGCCATTTGCCTTTTTAGTTTCGACATTACATCAACAACTGCTTATGACACGAATAACTTCTCTCTGCGGAATGAGTTTATGTTCAGCTTTAAGTTTTAAACTGGAGACAACAGTCACATTTTGCAGCTTTGACATTTTAAAAAAGGACAGTTTGTGAAGTCATAACATGTCCGTCCACGCTTTGGCCAGAGTTGCCAATAAGGAGAATAAATGTGAGGAACTAGTCAAAACGCTTGTGCATAGTTCAGACGAGAATATTATGATGATTATGTGAGAGAAGCCCTTTTAAAAGGAATTTTTGTTTTGCGAACTAGTTTTTTATTCCTAATAAAAACTGATGAGTTTAACTCATTTTCCCCAGTAGTAAATATAAATATGCAGATTATTATTACCGACATTGTGAGATTTTTCTGAGCACTGGCTCCAGAGCTGAGTGCGTAATAACGCGGAAATTACATGGGTGCGTGGAAGATAGTTTTACGTTAGAATACGTCTGAATAAGTATGGGTTAATGTCACAGAATATGGAGAGAAGAGGAAGAAGCCTAATTCGAGCTTTGTTTTTTAAGCTCATGTTTTTTAGGAAGTTTAGATCGTAGTCAGGTTCAGCTCATTCCTATACTTGTTACAGTGACATATTTTATGAAATATGAGGCAAACATTTTATTACGTTTGGAGTGGGCTAGGGCATAGTCTCTCAAATGGAAAAAGAAAACCTCGGCTGCCATATTATGCAGCGGACAGTATGGTTTTAAATTTAGCATTCATTCAACTTTCCAAAGCAGTCCATCTCCAGTAGGTCGCGGATGACGGCATCATGCAATCTAGGTGGGCTCTTGCAATGCGCAAGGAAAAAAATCATGGGAATGAGCCGCTTTGTTGATTTAGGATTGGACAATAAAATGCCAAATCGCTGCTTGCTACAGCGCAAACTAATGTGTTCTCATGACGGGTTGAAGGTACGACCAACCTGGGTATCGATTAGGTGCGTCCTTCTACCAAGCTTGGAGGAAGCACTTTTCGTGCAATATACAATCTCTCCTCTGG